>BGZK01001981.1:0-89115 GCA_005406025.1 Eumeta japonica | reverse complement strand
GGGCTACGCATGTACACATGATATAATAATTCGGTGACCCAGTAATTGTAACAAAACATATTATTTCCTGTATTATTATGAACATAAATATGTACGCACATTTACCGGCTGCGTGTAGGCAAAAAATAATCTTCGTTTCTATGCGCTGTCGCTACTGAAGGTGCTGATCCCGATGCTGCTCTCTATTTCAGCTCCGGTCCTAGTCTCTCACTTTTTTCTGGCTTCCGATTTCTAAACAAATTCAGATCGTAATTCCGTTTTCGATACTAATATAAATTTCTTATAAGTGATTAGGATTGAGATATGCATTCGAAACGCATTACGGGATAAAAAGTATTGTGTTACAAAAGTACACTGAACATATTTTATAGAACATATTTCACCAAAATCGTTCGACCATTTACGTGTAATCGACTTATAAGCGATTCAAACCATAGTTACAAAGTCCCATATTTAAAATATTACATTAGTAAGATAAGGTATAGGCATAAAATGAAATATAAAATACCTGTCGCTCGTGTTACCTTTATTTTAATATGACTTATGAATTATGAAACTGTTATTATTAATCATTAAATTGAAATACAGTTTTTGACTTTCACTCTTCTTCATTCTGTCACTTCATATTCTTCTTTATCTCTTAGCCTCACCCTCTTCTTTTATTTTAGTATCATTTTACAGGGGCCGACCAGCACAAGAGCTACCGGAGAGTAGGCGAGCAGCAGCATCCAAAGACACCTGCCACCCCAAGGAGGTCACTAGTAAGTTACCGGACTTTCAGAATACGGGACGAAGACCCCCCTATTCCATTATTAGTCCAATATTGCAAGCAAATACAAATGGCGTAAAAAACAAATAAAAATGATGACTTTTAAATTGTCTAGTCGTAATAAGATATGCAGATTAACCAATAGACAAATAATTAGTAATCTAAGTAGACGCAATGATGAACTCTATTTCTATACAAAATCTCATCAAAATCAATTGTACCACTGTCGACTTATTAACGAAACAGTGAAATATAAACATAAGGACATACTAGCATTAGTTTGTATTTTATGCGACAGTGTATTTTATCCGTATACCGAATTTGATTAAAGTCGGTTTTAATATTGTTGGATAAAAACGCAATTTAATGTTGTTGCATAAAAACGCAAACAGACAGAAAAATATTCCTTTAAGCTATCACTACATGACATTTCATCAAATCGGTTCAATAGTTTAGCCTTGCAAATGTTATAGGTCAACAAGCAGTCAAACGATATTATTTTTGTTTTAATATAACCGCGGCTACTCAGATTTAAATTTAATTTTTAAAACTACTTTAAAAACTAATTTTTAAATACATAAATTATAAAACCACAGTAAATAATTCTATTCATAAAATAGTTATATTTAATTTGGTAAAAAAAACATAATTTATTTAGACATTACCTCATATTTAATTAGCTTTTTGCCCGTGGCTTTGATTGCATGGATATAAAATAAACTGCTTGATGTTTTATATGAATCGATCTTGCTCTCAATTCTAATCCTCATTTTGCATTCGATTCCGGTGCAGCTGCTGCTCCTTACTTAAATTGCGATAACTTTCTACAATGTAATCCCGGTCCCATATTCGATTTCAACCGCTGTCCAGTTCTCAATTAGCAGTCCGGCCGTAACTATTCTGAACGCAAACATGTTTTTCAATTCCGTTTCTGTTAAACATCATAGTTCATGTTTGGACGAAACCGTGGACGAATGATTATATCAATATGAAATATAAGACATATTACTTACGTAGGAAACACGTAAAATCTCTAGAACTGGCAACTTAGAAACTGTAAAATGATAGAACCTATTTAAATTTCAAAAATGGTACTCTCTACCATCTTTTCGAGCAATGATTTTCTATGATTTTCGTTGTCATTTAAACCATTAAAAAATTTATAACAAACTTTGGTAGCCCTTTTGTGATAAAACTCCATCCCAGCACTGTCTATAACTGGTTCGACGAGTTCAAACGCGGTCGCACTAATATAGTGACAATTTGCGTGAGGAACGTTCTTGTCCAGCGAAGACAACATCAGTGCTGTGCGACTCATGACAGAGACTAACAAAAGAATGATCTATCATCAGATTCAGATAAGTTTAGGTATTGGTATGAATTAAGCGTATAAAATCCTTCATGGACACAGGATGCGGAGGATACCTCATAATTTGAATCAAGCTCAAAAACTCCTTAGTTTTAATTTCTGGCGCGTAATGTTACAAAGATTTGCCGGTGATGGTCAAAATGTTGTATACGTCATAGTTAAAGTAGACGAAACCTGAAATTACTATTATGATCCCGAAATCAAAAGACAGTCTGCTCATTGGGTATTTTTTTAAGGAGTTGCTTGCCAAAATAAAATAAGGTCAAAGCGTCGAAAAAAAGATAGTGCTCTTTCTTCGGAATGACAAATCATTACGAAACAATTATAATAAGAGATAAAAACAATTACAGCAAACTAGTACACTAACAACTGTTTGCTCTTTATTTTGGAAAAAGTTCGGAAAAACAACCTCAAGCAGTAGGATTCTTCTTCATAATGATATTGCCTCACTACATACCACCAATGAAACAACTAACTAATTGGGGAGGATAGTTCTAGAAATACTGGCTCATGTGCTTTACAACCCCAACCTCGCACCGTGCAATTTATATTTGTTTCCTAAAATAATAGCAAAACTTCAAGAATAGTAGCTTACGGACCCGAATAAGCAGGGACTGATATGAAAAGGCCCTCAAAGCGATCCCTAAGTGTGAGTGGGCAAAGTATTTTTTTCGGTGCTTCTATCGAATGTAGCGATTTATTGATCTAAAAGAACGCTATTTTGAAATACTGTAATAATATAAATAACATTAGAGATGTTAGCGAATTGATAAGGGCTAAGAATGCTGCTTTGTGTCGAGCGGGCAAATATCCTACGCGCGAGAACAGGGCCCATGCGCGTGCTTTCCAGCGAAAGGTAAAGTCGCGCATAAAGAAAGTTAGAAATGAAAATTGGAGCGACCTTATGCTAGAACTTTAGCCCAGCCACAAAGCTTATTAAGGACTAGTTAAAACCTTTAAAACTGGAGCTGTTTCCACGCACGCTATGAAAAGACCTGATAAATCTATCGCGTTCGACGACCGGGAAAATTCCAAATGTTTAGCTGATAGTATTGAACAAATCTAAAACTAAAGCGGTATCTTTTGAAATCCAAACATAGATCAATAACTTTGAATAACAACGTTGTCATAGAGCCATGTTTTTAATAAAGGTTGCAGTACGAAAATGGGCTAGATCGACCGGTGAGATACCACACTGTCACAGAATGTGGACATAAAGTAACAGTTTTTGCTGTTGTGTTTCGTCGAGTGAATTAAAGATCCGGTGGCCCTGTCTTCCCTTCGTCAGCCCACTCTCCCTTCTATATTCCATTTCTCTCCATAAGATTGGTACCTTACTAGTGACTCCTGTGGGATTGCGAGTGTTCATGGGTGGCGATGACCACCTACACTCTGGTGGCTTATAAGCTTGTTTGTCTCTCTAAAATGCTAAAAAAGAACTATCAATAATCAAATTATTGAAAGTTTCAGTTCATATTTCTAGGCATTCGGATAGACATTTGAAGCAAGATAACATCTTATTAAAAATAATAGGTACCCATCACGATTTTGAGTCATATATATAAACTATTTTTGAGTTGTTATTGGATCGCTTTACTTAATTTGTAAACATACAAATAAGCCTATTTTTCGAAAAGGCTACAACATTGTATAATACATCCACATGCTTCGGAAAATTAGACAAATTTTCGAAAAGAATAATCGGCTGCTACGCTTACATATGGGAACTACGAAGAGGCTATCGACTCAAACAAATTCAGAATTTCTAAAATAAACGTGGGCATCACCGGGCAGCTGGCCCGCGGGACGCATCCGGCCCACTGTAAAATTTGATCCAGCCCGCGAGACATTTTAAACGATTTCTTGTCTGATATCTATCGCTAAAATTATGAACACTACAGTAAAATGCACCTAATTTTGAACGCAGCCCGCAAATGTATTTGCACACTAAAGTTTGGCCCACAACATGTCAAAGGTTGCTCATACCTATTCCAAAGATTGTTCTATTTATTTTCTAGATCCACTGCCATCTTGAGCCTCATAACAATTTAACATCACGCTGCTACGAATGCGGTGAAACTGTACCTCTTATCTCCATACTTCACTTAGCGTCCCCATCTGAAGATTCGATCTACTCATATACACATCACTTACAACTGTAACCGGTGTCACAGTTCTGTCAGTTACCGTTGAGTTCTTCGGCTCGAAGTCGGTTCGTGAAAGTTACTTATAATTTACAAAGTTCACGAAATACCTCAACAAGGTATGCGTCGAAGTAGTCGAGACCGCATTCTGACTTGTTACGAACGAAAGTTTCTGCCTGTATGAAATTATCGTTGATATATTATTTTATAGAGACACCTTAATAGGGATGGATTCCACAAAATGTATGCACTCAGACGTAATTTATGATAGTAGTTGACAATGCTTCAGTTATCATGAGTTCTGTGTCGCGTGTGTGCGTTTTTGAGAGTAGTAGAATAATAAAAAAGCAGCTTAATCCTGATATTGTATAAAACTACTTTTTTTTTCGAAATCTTTATAACCAAGAATTTTATTTGTCTTCCAGTGTTTTAAATAAAATATTAATTGCCAGTTTTGACACTTCGTATTATTCTCAAAGGCGTTTTTGTCTATGTACCAAATTTTCCTTAACGCTTCATAAAAATAAATGATTGACACGTTGTTTTGAAGATGAAATTAACACAACAAAAAACCAGCCTAGTGCAAATCGGACTCGTGCACCAAGAGTTTCGTGCTACAACACAATATATCTATGTTATATTTTTAAAAGAAATGATTTTCATCCATTCACTTGCGAATTGCGACAAGTGAATGGATGAAGAGGCTACATTCGCAAGTAGCAAGAACAAGCTACATTCAGACGTGGTAGATTTTAATTTATCGTTTTCCTTAATATTTAATTTAATTTATCGTTTGATGTTGCTACTACAATAAAGCAAAAATAAAATAAATTGATACGCATTTAATACATAGCAATTTATATTCATTATTATTATTTTTCGAGGTAGTGTCCATTAAGATCAATACAACGCTGTATTCTATAGGACCACTGAGAGAAACACTGCCCACTCGCACACAGAGGTCGCTTCGACGGCCTTTTCATATGGAGTTACTGCTTCCGCGGAGTCCGTAAATCATTTTTCTCGAAGTTCGTAAACCACTTTCTTCGAAGTTTTTCTTTTATTTTAGGAAATAACTAGAAATCTCATGGTGCAAAATTGAGTCTGTAAACCGGTTGAGTCAGTATTTCCATACCTAACGTCCCCGAATATTTAGTTCTTTGTTTGGCGAAATGAGCTGAGGCATTGTCATGACGAAGGATAATCCTATTGCGAGGTTCTTCTTTCCGAACTTATTCCAAAACACGAAGCTAACAATTCTTAGTGTACCAGTCTACACTAAATGTTTTTTTATCTTCAAAAACAATTGTTGCATAATGACTTGTCATTGCGATGAAAAATGCCATTTTTTTCGACGCTTTGACCTTGTTTTACCTACAAACACCCAATGAGCAGACTGTCTTTTGATTTCGGGATCTTAACAGTAATTCCAGCTTTCCTCATCTGTAAACATGTCGTGTACAGCATTTTAATGATCACCGACAAATCTTTGTATCATTACGAGTTACAAATTTAAACGACGAAGTTTTTGAGTTTCGGTCAAATTATGAGGTGAATAACCAAGTACAAAACTTCCTGACTGCTAAATGTTCATGAAGGATTTTGTGTACTGATGTGGTTTTCGGTCGTTGCCGTAGACGGATTGTCTCACACAGATTGTCACACAGATTAGTGCAATCATGTTTCAACACGGCAACGAACGTCATAGAAATTGCACGAATTTATTGCACGAAAACTTTCTCTCGTTAAATTCTTGTTGACGATAGATAAAAATTGGTCTTTACGCCGCCGATTTATAAAACAAATTGAATGCAATATACATAATAAGATTGGCAAAGTATTTCAATTTCATAATTAAAATATGTTTTTTTTTTTTATTTTACAATTTTTACGTATTCACTCACGTACTGAGTGTCAGTTTATATTAGATATGAAATAAACCGAAACGTAGTGAACTATAGACGGCTCATACATTTTTTTGTATTGAACAATAAATAACTAGGTATTTTCCGTATTTCTTTTTTAATTTACGTGCAATAGTTACGGAGATAAGAGGGGAATGATCAATTTTTATCTGTTTTCATAAATATCTTAAAAGGTATTTCACTTGGCAATAAGAGTTTTCATTTAATATGTCTTATGTAAAGATTGCGAAACTTTTTTTTAAGAGTTCCAATTTCTCCCATAAAAATGACCCTCATATTTAAAATTAATCTAATTTAATATAAATCAAAGCACAGACAAATGACAGGGTCTTTGGATCTTGAAATTTTGTACAACAGTTTCTACAACAGTGTAATCGAACACTATTAAAGGATTTTGACGTGACAACGTCTTAAATAGGGTTGCGGCTGGGAGTCACTTATGAAAAATGTAACGCTCGGTAACGTAACGATGAGTCACCGAACGAGAGAGGCCCGCCAATGCCTTGCGTCTCTCTCCCACTCAACATGATCGGTCTGCGCGCGCACTAGAGAATGAATTATAGCTTACAAATGTATCAAGTTATTGTATGTATATTTGTATATAAATACGTATGTATGTGTAAAGGTAAAATAAAATTTTGTTAATATGAAATTCAGTGCGAGATTCTTTGTATAAATTAATGTTTTAAATATAATTCTTTGTATAAATAAATGTTTTAAATTGTTACTATTATTTCATCCTTCTTCCTACTATACGAATGAATATTCACATTAAAATGATTTTACCATTCAAAGTCGTTGTCACGTAAAACTTTCGCCCGTATACCGACTTTACAGGCAACCAAATTTTTTTAAAACCTATATCCTTAAGGAGGTGAAAAGAGTGAAATATTGTTGTAACGAAAATTGAAACCTTTGAAGTTAGAGAAAAAGATTTCAAACTTTTAACAGTGAAAATGGTAAAATAAGGGATGAAATTTTGTATGGAAAAACAAAACTGCTTAAGCTATTTATGTCAAAATTTATATTTTAGCTAACGATTACAAATAGAAACTAATGGCATGCATCGTGTCTTAATAGTAACACTAAAAGGGGTGGCATAAGGGTTGAAATAAAAAAAATCAAATCGCTGAAGGAAGTTATAAAATAACTTATATTTTAGTTGCTTGTTACCAATGAAACATATCAACATGTATAATTTTTGGGTAAATAGTTCTAGGAGGGTAAAATATAAGGTAAAATGTCTTAAAAAAAAATCGAAACTTTTGTTCTCGTATTTCATTCTTTTTTTTCTTGCGGGATTTAACCATTTATTAGATTACTATGATTCTAGCTTTAGTGATCTGCGTTAAAAAGAAGCTTTCAAAAAAAATACTTGGCTTCATCTTAATATGTCTTCCACTACAGATTTTAAAAATTCTTTCTTTCATAGAAAGCCACATTATTCCCGAGTAATATAGCCCAAATAATATTTTCATAATATTAGCATATGCTGCGTCTTCGTCCAAGTGAGTACCGTGTCCGGTAGCAGAATCGAAATTGCACGTTGGACGCGATATATAGAATTAAAAGTCGAGACTGTGATCGAAATCAAAAGTGAGCGCAAGATCAAAATCGAGTAAGGGGTTAAATTAAAATAATAAAGCAGGACCGGGATCGAAAATTGAATCAGATTTTTTTTAAATCAATAAAGCCGAAGTTGGAATCAAAAGCGGGTATATTACTGGAATCAAGAATGAAAAAATCGACATCGAAAGCACGACCGGGATCAGAATCGAGAACGGGATAGCGACCGGGATCTTGATTTCATTAGTACAAGATGAAGAAATTCATTATATGTATATAATATAGATGTCTATAAATATTAATAAACGAATATAACATTTCAGTCTTTAACAACATGTAAACATTTATAATAATATAGTAGCTCTTTATTTTTATCGTTTCTATGAATAGAAAGGGCACAATCGTCTCAGTGCCCCACTTCGAGTGGAAGGAAACTTGTTAGTAACAGTAGATCACCCCACTTCACAGCGGAGCTCACGCTACAACAAACTAATACCAACAGACCGTACGAAGCTACATTATGTCAGTGATAGTTAAGTTTACGAATGTTATGACGTTTCATGTTTCAAGGAACAGTAGGTCAGCAAAAAATAATATGTTTACATCGATAGTTATCGCATTTGTCGCAAAATAGGAACTTTTTTACGCGCTGCTAAAATGCAGACACAAAAACACACCAAGAGGCATTCAGGCACTATTGTACATGAAATTTTTTCGGAGAATCAAACTTATTTCTTCGAAAAAATACAAAAACCGTACCGTTTCAAACTTTGTACGTCTGAAGCAAGCATCTAATTAACTAATTAAGATGGACAGAGGTGTAGTCATTAAATTTCCAACTTATTATTTTTAACTAATATATTTTCTTTCGGGATTAAGTTGACATTTCATTTGCAACGGAAATAGATACACGATGCTATAGAAACATTAATGTTTTTATTTTTTTTTAATTCATATATTGTTCCGGAACTCAATGAATTCTTTTGTTTTTAAAATGGATAAATACAAGAATATAAAGATTTTTAAGCGTTCAACTCGATAACATCTTAAGTGCATAAAACTTTTGAACGTATTAAGTTCGTACGAACAAAAGAAACTAAAAACCAATACGTCATTATGTCTTTTTTTAACAAAATGATATGTGTTTATGTGTGTGCGAATGTGTGTGTACAGTAGAACAAAAAATTAAAGATCGTTTGCTATTTTTATCATTACCATTAGTTTTAGATTTTCAAACTATAATGATTTGTTTTAGTAATTTGATAATTGATGGAACCTGATTGAGCGAAACAGAGGTGGGCTTGTATCAGTCACATCTTATAAATAATACTTAGGTCTTAGATACAAATTTATCTTAAGGATGACAGATAGTAATTCCGTTGTTAGATATGAGCAATGTGAAGATTTTCTCACGAGTTCGGGGACCAGGTGCAAAAAATGTATTACAATCTTTTTTTTTTTATAAATAACGCGGATAAAATTATTCGAGTCAGTAGACAACGAAATAATCCACGTAAACTCACTGTTTCTTATGTTACATTCATTCTGTGAGGCTTTTTAGATAATTTGCAGACTGTCAAAATAAATATTTATACGCGACTATAGTATTATTGTTTTTCATTACGAGCCTACCTTAAATGACTGTACTTAAAAGCGAATTGACAAGTAACAGAATAGTCCTATTTACTATTCATTACATAATGTAACTGTAGTTGCGTGGCGATATTGTTTCGTAAACTGTTACTGGTGGTCAATTCTGTAAACCTTAAATCATTCAGTCGATATCGTGTCATGACGTCATATTATGTCGCCGAGTGCGCGAATCTCGCCCTGACTTAATTTTGACATCATAATGATATCGACTGATTAGTTTTAAGTTTACATAATTGTTGTTGAGCTTAGCGAGCCAAGGTCTTGTCACGGTTGAATACCTTACTCAGTTTAGTGACAACTGTCTCGAACTTTTTATTTTGAAAGTTAATTATTTTGAAGTAACATCAATTGTGCCAATATATCAGTTAAAACGTAAATATGCCAGGAAAGCTTGAGAATATCTAACATCAATTTTGATCATTTGCGAAATACGTAATCCTGAGCTTTGAAGACTGAAATCATAAGCATTTTGTTTTCATTTATAGCAATATTTGCTTTATCTTAGTTACCATTTAATATCATCTGTGCCGATAGTATAGTTTGGTTAATAACTATTACATATCATTATAGACACCTTCCCGTCTGTGATTCTTCTATCGGCTGCTATATACAGTGTTATCCTTAAAATTATATAGATATACTAATAATATTTATTTTATAGAGTTATCTAATCATTCACACTATCAATTAGTCTTTTAGATAGCTTTTATAGCAGCCATTTTAAAGCGGATTAAGGAATTTCTGGGCCGATTGCAATTACATTTTTCACACCTGTGACTGATAGTCATAGTTTTATTACATGATTTTGCACCTGTGAATATGAAATTGATAACCGACAACAAACTGGCTTAGCTAATCTGCGGACATCCGTCACGACCTTAACGATCTACTTATCGCGAAGAATACGTATCCGTTAATATCATAAAGAGCAACGTCTATTCATTTGTGCGCTTATAGTTTGAAATAGTTTGAAAATCACTGCTCTGCCTTACGCGAAACATCAATAATATCCAGTGATTTGGTTCCAAAGACCGGTATATTTAGTTTTGACTCCTGAAATAATTCTTTGTTTTACGTTTGTAAAGAGATTTGACAAGTTTGGTCTATGAACCAATGCCTATTTGACCAAGATAAAAATCTTCAGCTTACTTCATAATTCATAAACCAGTGCTGCGACGGACGCTTTAGCGCATTGTAACCAAGGTGAATCAAAAGTATTTTCCTTGCTTTCGTCTTATTTAAACAAACAAGTCTTGTTAGATCATCGCTTACATCGTTTGATGTGTTACATTTAAGTCAGATTACATCTAGCCCTAAAATAGCTAAATTACTATTTACTATAACTCGATATATTAATGTATTCAATACAATAAATTAATTTCAAAAAACAATTACATATGTTTTACTATTTTATTGAGGTTATTAGATATAATGAACTATGTACTTATGTAAATATATTTTTTTAATTATTTTGTTTTGTACTATTAAATCTTAAATATTTTAAGATTTTAGATAATAAATAACTTCTGATAAGTGTCCGTTATTGTCATTGCATTTTTTGAGAACAAAAATACAAAAAAAGAAGCAAGCCACGTTTCTTGGTTTGTAGGCGAAAAATGTACGGAACCAATCTATGATGTAATTTCTTTACTGTTACGAAATAGCTTTATCAGGAGTTCATAGATTGAGATTAGATCAAAGGAAACACATAGAACCGCAGGAGGCGTATATTAATAAATACAGATTCACAATTAATCATTACGGAACCAGTTGGTTCCTTGTCATTTATCGCCCTTGACTTGTGAACGCTCCGATCGCACAACCCCTGAGCAGCGTTCCTCACTATTTATGTGTCATTATTTATTTTCAAGTGGCTGTCCACAATTTTATCTAAAGATCCAGAACAACAAGTCGTAAACAGATCACGTATGATATAAAAAAACAGGATTTATTGCATCTCGATAGTTCCACCCCATGAAATAAATGCATTTAAAAATAAGAAGTAAACGACATCAAAAACTCCAACGGAAACAAAGGTGCGTACGGTGGCCTTATTTATTCAGATAATTCTATTCTCGGATATTTTTTTACAAGGAAATTATTTTCCATTCTATTGTTTTATTTCCGAGTGCAGTTCGAAACAATATAATTTCCAACATGTTGTGCTGTTGACACATACATATCAACTTATCTAATATAATAATTGTCATACTAAGTCGTGCGTTGTAACGAAGAAGCGTGACATGTCAGCATCAGAAAAATTCTAACCACCTCAGTGTAATAATAACCACGCTAAATGTTGCCACGTGACCAAAAGAGAACAAAGCGACGGGGAAAACCTGAGTTGTATTAAACGGAACGGTGTAGTACAAGAATAATAAATTGAGGAAAAATTGCCTTACTCGGCAATTCTTGCCATGAAAACATTACAGATCTTAATTAAATATGAATCGGAGAACTTGAATTCTAGAAGATTTTATCTTGAGATTATATCGAAGACGTATCTTTGCATATATTGACGCGCCGAAATTTATATCAGTTCCAAACTTTTGCGGGAGTATTACGTAATAAATGGCGTTGCCCAGAAAATTTCAGGCTCAATGTACGCGATCTCTGTTACTTTAAACAGATTTGTTATCGTGATTACACAATCTTATAGTTCTATACAGTTGTTACATATTTATTCTTTATAAAACATATGCACGACAGTTGCATATTTTAATATAATAAAGAAAATTAATATTCCGTATTGGAACAAGCTTATAACGCGTTTGGCGGGTGGAAGCTACAAGGGAAAACATACCCGACTGAAATTTTGAGACAGAGAAACGAAAGGAAGGAAAAGAAATAGAAATAGTGTATTTGGCGTCTGTTCCTCTAAATTCGTATTTTACCTTATAGCTTGTTTACAAGCTTATGTCTATGTACCTATGTAGTATCGGTATATTACTGCAATACAAACGTGCGTCGGGTGGGTCAACTGTATACGCGTAGGTGTGTACACTGTCCGCTACGTGCAGAAGATTAGCGCCGTCTACCGTCCGCAACTTTTCAGGGTTTATACAATATTTCAATGCCTATGTAATAATAAAAAATATTATAGAGCTGTTTATTATTATTATTAACGAATAAAATTGTAGTTTTAACTACAGTCACGTCGTTTTAATTATTTGCGTTTTAATTTATAATCATTCCCATTTCGTAAAATAATAATTAATATCTGCCGACGTCTCTGGCTATTAAATGATTAACTAATTTTGATTTCACAATCTATCGGGTATTATGATTTTTTCTGTGAGACACATCAAATTGAAAAAGAAATAAACTCTTTTCAAATAATAATCACGACAATGTTTTCTGTGAACATCTTTTTGAAATCAAAGTAATTCATTGATTTCTATTACTGGAACAATTATAATAAATAACAATTATGAATATAATGTTTACCGTTAGACTGAACGAAGAACTTAAGCATGGTGGTTTGCAAAATACCTATATAAGATATTTCGTCTAAAATAAATATATTTATTGTGGCTGCTGTCAGTAGCTGTGGTCGTACACATACAGAATCGTTCCCGCATAACCAGTGTGCCTTGACATTTTTTCTTTGTAAAGATATGTTGGATAATTCAACTTTTATTTAACAGTTTATTTGTACATTATTTTTTAGTTTCTAATAATAAACATTGTGCTTCAATCTGATAATATTGATAATTATAATGAAGTGTCACACAAAATTTATCCAAAATGTCTTGCATTTCTCGACAACTTTCCCATTTCTGCCACAGCGAGCGCTGCGGTCGAATGTATTTGTACCTTCATACAGTTCGCACTTAGCGAATAGGTTGATAATTAATAATAAAATGTTTATCTTCATAACTTTATAATTACTTACTTAAAAATATATATATAATTTTATTACCCTTCCTTCATTGTGCTTATTATTTAATAATATATAACGTATAGAGGAAGGACAGGCTTCGTTTTCACCAGGTGTCTCACTATACTTCTAAATTTTTGGAACGAAGTTCCTTACGACGGGCTTGGAGGAGATAGGGATTTTGCTGCGCGACCGAACTGAAAAAAATGTGATAGTAAAACCGTAAGAAAAAGTCCGTGGAATAAAACAGTTAAATGAGACGTGCGCAGGCGCGACAGTCGTATACACAAGCGAGTAGTGTATAATACCTTTCTCTTTCTCCCTCTTTCTTTTCGTTCTCTCATCCCTTCTCTCTCTATTAACACTCCACCCCGCCAATGCATAATATATACTCATGAATTCATGGACAAGCACGTGGCTAATATTCACATTATAGATATATTTTACTCGTGAGTAGTCACGTTTATTTTCATATAATTTCAAATCGTCAAAACAATAATAAATATAATAACAATGGCAAGTGAACTAACAAGTGACTTGAATGCAATTGACAGTGATAATAGTGGGAAATTATTCTATTTCTATGTAATTTTGTGTTGTCAAACAAAAATAAAGAGATATTTTAGTTGATAATTTGAATTACGAATTTTTTTTTATTTTACGTAATTTATTTTATTTCCTAAAATACTAAATTTTCTAAATACTTTCCTGTACTTAAATAAAAACTAATCAGCAAAGAAAAATCAAGAAAACCTACATAAAATTGAGCACGATTGTTTTTTTGCAAATTGTGTCGATTCTACATTAGCCGAAGGAACTTCGTTCCTACCTGGTGTCCCACGACACCACATTTTTATTGTTCGTATAGCGGTAGCTCTCAAAACAAACAGGGATAAAGAAAAATTAGTCCAAATTATAATCGAAGTTGCAATTAAAAGCTAATTAATACCTTAAGTCTATGCATTAGTGGAATTAACTAAAAGAGATATTACTGTTTCCATTATTATTGCACACGGTAACGGTCCCATTGTTTTATTATAAATTATCTAAAAACTCGACTCAACTTCCCAAAACATCGAAATAAACGCATCGACGCTCCCGTACCTTCCAGAGCCTATACACCTTTTAATAGAGCAATATTTTGAAAGCTCGTATCGCTTCTGCCGGCCGGCCCCAGGGGCGCGAGATCAGTGTCGCGTCCGCTCACTCCTTCGATAATTTTAAGGCGGGTAAACAAATAAATTTTCGAAACCCCAAGGAATTTAAGGGGCTCGTTTAATTTCGTTTCGACGGAGTCCCGTTAGCGAAGATGCGTCGGCGTCGACCTCGAAGGCTCGGCGCGGGCGCCGGGCGAGGGAGTGAAGCCCGTAACGCAGTTAGCGGCGGCCCTCACTCGGCGCTTCCTCAATTTCTCAGTGTATTTTACGCATTAAAGCTCGTTTTATTAATTCAATATTTCAATTATTATCGACCGACAAACAGTTTACCTGCCCGCTGTCTTTTTAAAATTATCATTTTCAAATATTTATTTTTGGTAGGCTGCAGCGAAGCTGAAGATGGTGTCGGTGTACCTCGTATTAACTCCGCACTTTTTGAGAGATTTTATAAACAACTAGCTGTCACCCGCCCCCTGTAATGGGCGTAATGGATAATTTCAAAGTAAATAAAAAAATGGTGAAAAGTATATGAAATTAAAAAAATCGATATTCTAAAACAATCTACAAACAATTTGTGAAATTTGTGAACAATGAAACGAGAGTCTATCTGTCTGTCTGAATGCTTTTGATAACTTAAAAATTTGATGGAAATTGGTGTAAAGTCAAAACATGCTATTTCGCGAATGGTAGGCTATACTGTTCGTCTACATCTCGGTCTGTCTGTATGTGCTTTTATAAATTAAAATTGGTTTAAGTGATCATAATATAAACTAAAGTACAGTCAGAAATATGATTGCGCAAATGATAGACTATTAATGTCTGTATGTTCTTTTATAACTTAAGAATGGCTTGACGGATGGTGATGAAAACGAGTGCACAGTCAAAACATGTGATTGTATAAAAATAGGTTACTGTCTGTTGGACTGCCTGTCTGTCTATCTGCTTATATGTCCTTTTGTAACTTACGATTAGTTTGACGCATCATGATGCAAATTGATGTAAAGTCAAAGGAGGTGATTCCGCAAATCATAGGCTAGTCTGTCTGTTTGCTTGTCTTTGTGTATGTCTTTTATAGCTTAAGAACAGTAGATTGATCGTTATGAGAAATGGTAAACTAAAATAGTAATATGAAACTCTTTATGGAGCATGGTATGACTATTAAATTTTGAACGAATATTATTAATTAAAAGTGGTAATATACGTTTTTCACAATTAAGTGAAGGTTGTGTGATGTGTAAAAATGAATGTGTATTTTTTTCGTACCCAAACTATTTTTCCATTTACTACGAAACTGAAGATATGTTTTATTCGCGTTTAAGAAAATTTAAAAAAAAGAAAACTAGCATTCATATCTGACGCTATCTGAGTACAGATTACACATTCTAAAAATTTTCACTCATAGAAAGCTATCTTGTCCTGAAGTAATACAGCATAAATTTTATTGCATACTAGCGTATGCCTCGGCTTCGTTCGAATCCTGTCCGCAATCAACCATGCGACCGGAATTAGAATCATGATTGTGACCGGAATCAGAATGAAAAAAGATCGGAATCGGGATCTAAACAGGGATTAAAATTGGAATTTACTTAAATATAGAGCGAAATCGATATCTAGTACGAGATAGTCATCAGGATCATGATTAATAGCGTAATCGTTCAATATATAAGATGAAATAATTTATTCTGTCTACGTGCACGGAGCTGCGAACGGAAGATAATAAATGTGCCTATAGATGTTAAAAATAGATAACACTAAATAATAGGTAACAATCATTCATTATCACAACAAATCAAATCAAAAATCTAATTCAAAATTGCTTTGTTTCGTAGGTAATAGAATTACTCTTGAAATATGTGATTAAGGAATTCTTTCCTAAATTAACATTACTACCCATTCCAAATGCTGATTCACTTTGAGAACAATGGTGAAGAACTCAAGCGTTGCTCTTTTTTTACTCATCGATACGAATTATTGACTAATAAATAATTTAGTACAACACTAAGAAATAACATGAAGCTGTCCGATAGCCGAGCAGTTCAATCCGATGTGTATTTTTCATTACGATATTTAGACACGGTATAATAACGCTTGCCATATAACTTCTTTTTAACAAAAGTTTAAATTCATGAAATAGTAAATTCTGATTTTCAGCTGGGATCTTATTATAAAAATGCACACATTTTTCTTTAAATTGTTTGATAACTTAGTCCGGTTTTATGAACAGCAATGTCATTCTTATGTCTAGTGTTAATGTTAAAGACATCGCCCATTTTTTGGAACGATTCTATATTTCTTTTATATCAGATTTTCGTATATGTATTGTGACGTTACATTATATTTATACGATGTTACATTGCGTCACGTTACAGTTCAAATATTAATTTCTTCAAATATTTCTCTGAGAGATGATTTTGGTCCCAAATTATAAATAGCACGAATAGGCCACTTCTGCAGCACAAAAACTGTGTTAATATCATTTCAAAAATCGAAACAGTACTCCACAGAGTGTTTGGACCGTTGTATTATAAAGGATAGGCAGTAGTCTAGCTTGAAGTACTTTCATGCTCTGTAGAGCATCCAAGCTTTTTAAAAGCTAGATTTAGTTGTTCTCCAGACGATCGCAAAACTGCACGCTTTTTGATATGTTGCCATCAATGATCCGAATGAGCGTGGCACTAAAAAGAGCTTTTCCGAAGAGAATAGATAGATCAAAGAGGGATTTTAATGCGAATAGAAAACGTGAATTAAAGGACGTCAAGTGATAAAAACTGAAACACAGTCGCGTCTGACCCCTACTCCAAATACAATTAATTATATTAATTAGTGGGTTTCTTAATTTCAATTTATTTTATAAAATTAAAAAAAAAACATATTCAAAAAGGTTTTTTGAATAAAAAACTTAACTGAATCCTTAATATACAGGTTATCAAACATTATAATAATATACAATCCTTGAAGAGTATGTGGTGTTGTATACTCAAAATTGATCATTTAATTCCAAATTAGTTTAATTCCAACTACATTATGAGAATATTTAGTAATAGATACAATTTTCTTGCAAGTACAGAAAGAAATCTTTTAGGTTTATTCTGCTACAAGCAATATTCCAATGAAAAAATAGCTTTTAACTGTTGTTGTTTTTTTTTTTTATTTCGTAACAGAAACTTCAATTAAAAATTGTATGTCACATAGCAAGGCGCCAGTTTATTCATTTATTATTTTTCTTTTTGAAAGGCCTGGCTGTATTAACTTAATGCTTTATAACTTTTGCCTGTTTTTGTAACTACGTGACAGGCGGCACTTCGATTCGATCAGAAGTTATATAACTTTAATTTCACTTGACCTTTAACATCGAAAGCGGTTCCATTCACTTTTTAAACGATTTTTATTCCTTTTTACGCGCAAAGAACTGCTGTTGGTATAGCAAATGTTTCGTACAATAACGTAACACAAATATGGTGTGTTGATTGGTTAGGGTGTGCGTGTGCATCTGTACGTATTCTGTTTCGTTTTTTCAAACAAGGCGAATTAAGCTCGGAAGAAACGAGAGAATAAAATTTTAACATTTAGCGCAATTAGTTAAATTTTAAGGTAGTAACATTATAAGCATGTTATTGGTTCTCGACAACCAAGCGCACTAAATTATATGAACTACAGATAGCACTATTAACATAAAATAATTAGATGAATTTTGCAAACAATCTACTGTTCATTGTAAGACATAAATATTAACAATTTTTAGTCACGAGAAGTTATCTTATTGCAACGTCAAACCCACAAGTCGCCGAGCAAAATTCGTACTTGCCATTAAACTTGATATTTTTGCAACGTCGAAAAAATGCTTACTGTGGTACAGCCGACAAGTCGACTCAATTCCTGAGACACCCCACTCTCACATAATACAGGCGTAAAATAGCAGCTTGCGCTGTTTTGTTTCGACCGTGGTAGGCGATGTTGCCTACTTTCTCGCCTACGATGACACTTACTCGCATGCTCGTTTGCTCCTTAGACATTCTTTGTAAGAATAGGAGACCAATCGTCATTTCCTTCATCGTCGCTTGGTACTCAATAGATTTCATATAATTTTTGTTCACAGAAACTCTCATATAAAATTCACATTTATAATATTATAAATGTGAATTTTTGTATGTTTGTAACTTAATGACGCTTTAACGACTAAACATAATTAGCTGAAACTTTACAGTTATATCACTTATATATCAGAATAACATCCTTATAAGCTTAATTTTTAAAGATACTAACTTTACTCGCGGCTTTGCTTCAGTAATCGTAGAAGGAGTTCTTTATTTATGACGATTAGATATTGGTAACAACAATGTTTAAAGAGATTCAAGTCCCATATCGGTTCGGTATCGGAATCGCCAGCAGGACCGGGATCACGATTACGACCATCAGTGAAATCGTTTCATAATACAAAATAACGGAAATAGGTGTGTTTTCGGTTAATATCATGAGTTATTTTGGTATGGAATCTAGAACACTATCGAGATTGGAATTGTAGTTGATAAAGTTATAGAAGATGAAAGAATTTGCAGACACACCCGCGGGAGAATTATATATATTTAGAACAGAACTAGAATCAAGATTGAAAACAAAATAAGTGTCAAAAGCGAGACCAGGACCGAAATCGAAAGAAGAAACAACATCAGATGACAGCGTGATCGATCCATATTAAGCGACGAGAGAATGCATTTGATGTCTACGCGGGTGGAGCCGCGGGCAAAAGCTAGTATGTATTATAGAGAAAATAATACAATGCTTGCGATCGGATGTAAAATGTAAGTTATGTAAGGCGAACACGATGCTCACAACAAATGTTGGTATCATGTTGCGGGCTCAGTACGCATTTACGAATCTCGGTGAATATAATTACGTTTTATTCCTTATTCTACGATCAGTGTCTTACGTACTTTAAATTTGTTGATTATGACGAAATCTGCAGAATTGTCCGCAGCGTGAAACAGTGGCTTTGTTTCCACAATCTTGGAGTCTCCGGTAAATTAAAAATACCGAACACAATTCTAGGATTTATACATTAACGAAACTACAATTAATGTATGAAAATACAAAATCTATACATATAATAAAATAGTTTGTGTCTGTACATTAATGATTTCTCAAAAAAAAAACTAATGGTAAAGAATAAGTAATAGGAAGCAAAAATATTTTATTTTTATATTTTTATTGTAGGTATATTTCAACACACGTCACGCTATTGTGGTCAGAATCGAAACCGGTACATTCGTATCTACGATCTTTTAACTATTGAGCCACCACTGTTCAAGCCGTTGAAGCTTTAGCGTGTATAAAAAGAGAAAATATATCAAATGTCTGCAAAACACAAGATAGTCATAGATGCCTACAATTAACAATTCGTTTTATTAATTTGAAGTGACGTTCTTATGTGTATGCATCGTTGCTGATTTTCAATAAAATTTGTTATTATAAACGCCCAAAAATTCTTAAATTTTAATTGGATCTCTGATATAAAAACAAAACTCCTGAGTTTGTAATTTAACTGAGCTTGTACAAAGACAACCTCTCGTACAGTTGAACGAAGTCGTTATCTTTGTTCACTTATGTACGAATTCTTTCGCACATGCTCAACTTGGTTTACATATGCAACAACAGATGGCGTTACTGCAAATAAGCTCTTATCAACAGAATTACTCCTGATTGAAAACAAAAACATAGACGTATTAAAGTCTAAAGTGATTTTCATTATCTAAGACTTTTACAAATTTAGTAAGCAATTATTAAAAAAGAAATAAATAAAATACTGTTTGGTGTCTTTTGAAATAGACAATTAAATCGTGAATTCCTTTTTTTTTATTTTCTTTAGATGACTGTTTCGCTACAACTCAACAAAAATAATACGCCGTATGGGCGTTAGTGAACATTTAATGCTTGATCAACGTCGTGTACCTTTTTATTTTTACTTGACCGCTCAGCGTAAGGGAGGGTCATAATTTACCAGCTTATATAAAGTTTGTATACGTCTGTAAACTTATTTATTTGTCACGTTTTACGAGGAAAGTATTATAAGAGCTCATACACGGCACACATGAGGTTAATGTATTCCGAAGCATCATCTTCCTGCGGTCAATTTTTTTGGTTTGACTTAGCCCTCCGAAGTAGCTCAGTGTGAGTTATAACTAGGAATAATATGCGGAGGCACCGATTTAATTTTCTCACCAAGGCATAGTGCAATTTATTTTAATTTAATTAATATATTCGAAGGGAAAATGTTTCTTACGGATCACCAAAGAGTCAGTAATCATTGCCGCCATGGATAATCAGATTCCCAGAGTAATCACTAGTGTATTCCGGCCTCGTGTGTAGGAATAGGATATCTAATCGACGGAGGATAGAGGGGGAGTGAAGTGTTGGAGGTAGTAGTGGGCCTCCTTAACTCGCACTCACTGGACAAAAAGCAATAACAAAAGCTATTACTTTACTCTGTTTTATGAGAGTGTGGTGTTTCACCGGTGGCGTCGGCCCATTTTTGTGTTGGAGCGAAGTTGACCACAGTACGGCCCTACAACGAAATAACTTAAGTCAAACGTCATTAGTCAATTCGCCTATGCTTAGAATTCGAACCTGTTTCATTGACTTACATAGATGATATACAAGATTTAACCTTATATAAATTTAAAAGCATTATTAAGCTAACATTGAGTAAAAAAATATATTATATAATTTCCGAATACTTAGAAAACAAGTATCCATGGGCATAACAAGCTCAACTTTTTATTGGGCTATTTCCTTCATCTATAATTTTGTATTTGTTTTGGCTATGTAAGATAAAATTATCTAGGTGTCATAAATAATATCCGTTTTTAATGTTTATTTTTATTATTAAATGATCACACAAAAAGAGAACTTTAATAATCATAGTATGTAGGCCATCGTATTAACGTTTAGCAAGGACTTTGAGATCTCGATGAAACCATTTTTTGGTCTTAGATGGAAAAATTTCCGCACTGCATTTTTAACATCTCCTTTGAAGTCAATCTTTGTTGTAAGAACGAATTTCACCATATTTATGGCGAATTTTTATGGATTATATGGCAAATATACATACATACATACACACACATATATATATGTATTATAATATGGATATATAGTAATCTGACGGTGCAACGTCCAAACTTTAATTTAGATATTTTTGCAACAAAATCTCGTACTTTTGTGTTGCATGTTTACTATATATCTCGACAGTGATAAGTCGACGACATGGAATTATTTCAAACTACACTAAACCATAATGCCACCATACATATTGTATGTGTTAAGTCACTGTGTTTCTTTTTCGCATACAGTTTAGATTTCCTGTGCCCCTTCCTTCCCATACTACCCTCCGCACGTAACTTTGATACCGCTCGCATTTGACTGATAACGGTCAACCGCGCCGGACACACACGCGTCTGCTCTGTGTAAGTTAAATCTATACGTATATAAATATCCCGAGTCACTGGTAAAGACCTGGAAGGAGCCGAGGCATGGCTCTACTCCGCGGCCTGCAGGTACGTGCAATTTTATTCCTTGGGACGATCTCCTGCATTGTGCTCCAGGATCGTTCCGAAATATCGAATCTGAATTGTATGTTGAATTCGGTAGTGTACTTAGCCGCAAATAGAGTCCACTTAAATAGATAATATATCTGTAAAAAAAAGGGAGTGGTAAATATCATAATTCCTCACGTGCCATCTCGCCTTTGCGAGACAATATTTGTTCAATATTTATAAAAAAATTGAACAAATATTATATAAAAAAAACTTTCGGCTCGAATCGACCGCTCTACATAATGGATTTAACTAATTATTTTCTGTCTGACCACTGATTTTTCATTTTTGAATTGTTAAGATAAATCCATTCTTCATTGTAAACGATAATGTGTGTAGTAAAACTATAATATTTCGTCGGGGAAAAGAGCTGTTTGCGCACTTATATTAGACATTTTGCTTGAATTTAGTATAGTTACTGGTGCACTAGTAATCAACTTTTTAGGCCTTACCAAATGATTCTAAATGACGATGTATGGTATCTTTACAAAATCCAAAGGAGTCCGATAATCGCCGAGTGCTTGTACTAGGTTGATTTTCTACTGCTTCTTTAGTAGCCTCAATATCCCATATAGATAGGCGACCAGAGCGCGAATGATTTACCAGCGTTAAGTCTCCACTGTTAAAACAATTAAACCAACGCTGGACTTTTGGCCCATTGACTGTATCTGCTCCTTCAATTTCGCATATTTTTCTTGCTCTTTGAACTTTTGTTTCCAATAACGTTTGAACAATACACGAATTTCATATTTATCATACTCTATACATTTTATTATCAAACGTCTCGTTCCATAAATTAACACAGACCCTATCATTAATAGAAAGCGAAACAGTTGTACTCTTCATGGAACCAGAGACATGTGATAACAAATTATCCAATGTATAACAAAAGGGTGCGAATTTCAGTTATGAGAACCGACATTACTTATGAGTCACTTTCGGTAGAATAAAGTTGACTTCAATTTTTTTGGTAATCTATATAATCAGAATACGTATTTTTTAGATTTATTTTATCAATTTTTACAACACAATTACTAGAATATTACTTTAATACCAGTCACTACATTGACAAAAGTACTATTATGCTATGATCGACAACTTTTGCTTTTGCAATAATATAGAACTGAATGTATGCCTTTTTTTTATAAAGTTTTCTTCTTACAGCATGCTAATCTTAAGTGCTATGCTATTGCCATCGATTAAAGTACAAATTCGAAATTCATTATAAAATTACATATTCTACAGTAAATATTCGTTTTGATTATTTTTTGTGAACGAAAAATAATTGTATCAACTTATATCTAATATGTATAGGACTTACGGTAGCAGGTGAGAGAGAACTTTAAAGTATTTTTATTAAATTTTTTAGATTAGTATTTTATTTTTCATATTTTAATGACGAAATCAGTAAAAATACCAAGGATGGTCGCTTTGTTTTATAAGCCCTTAAAGACCCATTACGCGCGCGACTACTTAATGAAAATCGTGACTAGACATAAAAATATATTAATTTGCAACTCTTTAACATTAAAGTGAAAAAAAATAATTAAGCTGGTTCCTTATGACATACTTTTATTATAGCATTACAATTAACAGCTGCTTGTGACTTCTGTTAACTTAAATGATTGTTACGAAATTACCTAATGCCAATACGGAAGTCTTTTACACTATTATTTCTATTTTTTACTCTCAACTTGGAAAGAGAGAACAATGAATATTTTATCTCTTATAATTTTATTCCCCCTTTTGTGCCATTTCATTATTATTTTTGCCACTATTTTCGTCCTCCTAGCGCTGTATTGTTTTTGTATTCGTCAGCATTGTTCCTTCGATTTTTGTTCCGCAACATGACACTATACTACCCACAAATAATAGAATAAAACACGAGAAAAAGAATTAGTAAGTAAAATGTAATTAAGTACCAAAATAAAAAAAAACAGTACGGATCATTGATATTAACGATTTATATTATATGTAATGGAAGTAAAGACGATGCATGATAACACAAATCACATTTGAAATTTAAATATGCAACAGCTAAGAACTAACATTTACGGCCAAGAAGATAGACAGCTCATAAAGTGAATTCCTAATTTTAGCATATTGTTCACTACCTGTTATTGCCAATAAATTTAACCGCTTGACTAAACACACTCGAATGCTGTGATATGAGGGGATGATGAGATGTGAATGAAAAGATATTGTTTAACATCATTATTATTTAACTTCTTGTTTAAGTCTCATCAGGTACTGGTAGTAGAGTTCCGAATTAGTCTTTTACAGGCTCTGACGATAAAAAATTCATAACGTATAATGCCCTTTCAATCCCACCATATACATAGCGTAAACTTATTGTAAGTTAATCTAGGTTTCGCTGTAGTTTGTGAAGCTTCCTTGCCTTTTGACCGTTATTTTTTTCGCATGTTCTTGTCGTAAGTAATCCATTTTTCATCAACAGTGGTCAATCTTTTCAAGAAATGTTCGGTTTCATTATGTTTCGATAGAGAATCGAAAATGAGTACCTGATTCATTAGATTTATTTCAGTGAACTCCTGTGAGATCCAAGTGTCGAGTTTTTTTTTGTATATCCAGCTTTTCCAACGCGACAAAACTGTTTTGTTGCTAATCTTCAGCTCTTCAGCTATGTTGTAAGAACTAATATGCTGATCTTGCCCTACTTTTTCCAAGACGGCATCTACTTTATCTGTAACAGGTCGATCAGAGCGAGGTTCATCTTTGACATTATTCGAATATCATGATGGACTGAAAACGCTTGAACTAGTTTCTTGCAGTTCTAAGTTTCTAAGTTTCTAAGTTTCTAAGAGTTCTTAACGACACTAAATTAGATTCGTAAGCGTTAAATTTTTTTTACCCGGCTTGTGTAGCATTTTTCCTTTTTTTTTGTAATGAAACTTCAAAATGTATTGAATTTATATGTGCAAGTTGCCGTTGCTTCCAGTGAATTTTTACTAACTCATGGATTTACTTAGAAACAAAATTTATAAAAGTTTTGGGAAGATTATTTAATACGATTTTATCCTTTACTTGATTTTTATTGTTTTGAGTAAAAATGGCAATATATAAGATGTATAGTGAGAAGTGGTATAAGTGTCCTGTATAATTTGCTACTTTGTAACTAAATAACAAAAATAGATATTTTTAGGGGTGAGGCACTCCATACATACAACAGAACAAACAATAATAAACAATAATAATAACAAACAATAAACCAGTGATAAATCCAATATTTGTATGACAATGAAATAATAAAAACATGAATTATGAGGTTCGTTACGGTAAATTTCTGTTTTTACTACATATATGCTCATTAATCGTGTGCGCCTCTAGCTCTTAACATTTCAGAATTTTGACAAGTACCAACACATTTGCTTTAGACGGTATATCATAATATTGTTTTCACAGCCATGTCCGTAATCTAACCACTAGTTTATATCCTAGTCTTTGGCAAAGTCACCTGTATGAAGAACATGCATGTGTGACGTTCTTCTAGTTATTGTGAAAGGTAATGCAAGACTTATGTGAGACTTTCCAAATCTTAGTTTAGAAAGCTTAAATGGCTATAGAATACCGTGTACGACACCAGAAAGGGCTCTGCTTCGCTCCCCTCCAGCGCATAAAACGTGTTTCTTAATGTTTGATGATATTATTAAGTCAATCTTTTGTGATTTAACTCGTTAGAAACAGGTTATTGGAATATAAAGGGCGTTGCACGCCGCACTACGGCCTAAAGTCATAGTACGTCGATTCACAGGCGCGAAATTAAATGTTGTTTACATACATATTAAAAAAAATGAAATATGTATTTCTCAACATTAATAGAGATTCTTATTATTATTTAATTAATTTAAATGGATTAGTACAGGCGTTTAATAAAGGTTTATGAATTTAATAATTAAATCCTAAGTTATAAAAAAAAATATTTCTATGTTTTAGTACCGTCTACTCAGTTGGGTTAATTATAATTTTGGTTTTTTTGGTAAAGTTTTGATACTCAGAAATACAAAACAGATTACTGATTTAATTCTTGTTCTTAATAGCACCTTGAAAATAATAAGAAAGAACCAGTTTTCACAAACTTAAAGCCTTCGAAGTACTATCACAAAATTTAGTTGTTTTTATGGTATAATGTTTCACCAGCTTTTTTCAGCAGGACCGACTCCGGTTTCGGGCACGAAGCGGTCGAGATTAATCTGAAAACGTGTCGAGAATGCCGAGAACTCCCTAACACTTTCTGAGGAAGGGACTGCCCTTAGTAACTATTTCAGAAACAGAACTATGCCATTATGCTGGATGTAGAGATGAAAATCCGCCCTAAGATGCTGCAGGGTGGGGGTTTGGTGGGGGGTGGCCGGATGCGGAACATTACTATTCGGTTACGCCGTCAATGCGAGTTTTGAACCGCAATAAAAAGTTGTCTAACAGCCCCCTAAGTGTTTTCCGTCAAAAGAAACCCTTAAAAATTATTTTTATGCTTAAAAAATTATGAGACCCGAATTAGCATATTTCTGACACTGGAAGTTTTTTGACGCAAACAATAGAGTCGGATACATTAAATTAATTTGTATATCGATATTACGATAAGATGTAGAACTAAATTGGACAATAATAGTGAGATGTGTTCTTTTTTTTTATCACGAATCGATAAAAACTCATTGCAACTGGTTTGTAATAATGTTTTTCAGCGTTTTTAAAATAAAAAATGTGAAGTCCTCTAAATAAAAAATGTGAAGTTACACAGAATCACAACACTTCATTGCCTTGCATTTTGCTCATCAAAATATAAAATATTTTATTATAGGAAAATGTAGAAAACGTCTGCTCTTGCAGGTCAATATCAAGACTTCCTGTTAGTTTTCGACTCAAGAAAATCGAATAAACAAAATACGACTTTCAGTTTGTCTAGGAAAAGAATAAGTAAATTTTTTAAATATCATGGACTTAACATATTCGATTTTTTTTAAATTATTTGAAATAGGAAACCAACGAGCTCAAATTTTTAATAATACTGTGATAATATAGTGAGTGACATTCCACATTTCCTAAAAGTTCTTGTTGACTATTTTTAATATGTTTAATTCTTTTTTGATCGTTAACTAATCTAATTGATAAAGAGACATTTGGTAAAAAAAAACATTGAAAGTTCCTTCTGATGACATCCTTTGATGAAATTAACGAATCACAGTGTGGTTTACAGCATTTGATATTTAGTGTTTTGTTAATGTAGTTACAATAAACGTTAATTTCTTGAGGAATAGCGCTAATGGCTTTTAAGATTAATTTTTATTTGATTTAAATATTCAAAAATGTTATGTTTAATAACGCTCTAAATTTATTTCAACGACCAAAGTTCAATTAAATAAATTTTAATTTAAGTGTGACACCTTCAAATGCCGCTAATCGAATATTAATTGGATCATTTGAAAGTTATAGGAAGTATACACATACGAACACACACGTAATTAAAATGGAAGTGTATACCACGTACGGCGATGCAGAAATATGTTACCATGTTTTCGGACGATAATAAAAAGCTAACCTGGCGATAGATGGCGCTGTTTGGTTGTATTACGTAAAACATTAAATATTTTTTCCTGATGCTAATTTGCGGCCAGACAATCCTAGTTTCACCGAAAGCTATTTCTTAGTTTTACACATAAGAATACAGTTTATTCTAACAATATCGTTTAATTAGAATAATGCGACAAAATTTTGTTTGCCTTTCAGACCTTTTGGTTTTGTGCTATCAAATACACACATGTCCGTAATTAATATGCGATTGAGTACGAACGGAATTTTCTATTTGCATGAAAAAAACGATGTCTTTCAATTCTTGTCAAATGTCTGCCAACTGTTACTGACAATAATTTAAAGATTGCAATAAATCTCATGGATATACATTTTTTACACGCAGGATACTTTTTGACAAGTGACTAGCCAAAACCAGCAAAAAAATCATGTATTTTTGAGTAAAAGTCAAAAGTTTACATGCCGAAATGAGTTTAGTTTAAAAAATGATAATTAACACTGGAATTTTTTTTTATCATTTATAACATGATCATGTTGTGCAGAAAATATTTTATAAAATACATAACATGAACAAATCAAAAACAAATATATACTATTAGATAGAAGTTGATAATACAATAATTTGCATTCGAGATTGTAGTTTATCGAACATTTCCATGCGTCCAAATAATTCAGCTAAAGAAATAAAATATTTCAGAATGAAAGCAAAATGTGTGCAAATTTTATTGTTGTGAAGTGCATATTCCTAAAGGCTAATTTACTAAGAGGCATTCAATTTCAACATGTACATAATCTCGAGAAAATTTAAAGGAAAAAAAATGTTTATATAATTTTATTAGTTTCAAATTTCAAGCATCGTTATCATCCTCCTTTCCCTCGTCATGGAATCCATTAAAAATAATCTTACGTTGTAACGAGTAGTTGTTACCTTATATTTTGCATTTGTAATATAAAATTGCTATAACACGACCTACAATAGTTGCCTATAACACAATTATTATTGCATATATCAGGTAACAATGGCTATGTGTTTCAAATGATATTGTATTTGTAGAGAATTCTTGGAATTTGAAGTATTTTCTGTAGATGTCTTTATTAAATTTACCGCATATAAAGCTCTTATTGAAATAATTTTTATTTCCTTCTTTCCTCTTTTTTTTCCTACAGGTAAAAATCTCTTGTTGAAACATTCTTGCATGCTCTTTTTTTACAAATACACAAACATTTCGAATTTTTATGTTCACAAATTAACGTGATTTTTTTAATAAAATCTTTATTCATACGTATCCAATTACATGGTTTTTATAAATATTTATTATAATACATATATTTATATTATCCGCACATTTATAGGTCTAAAAGTAGGTAATAAATAATTTCTCTACGCCTCATGAATAATGAAACCATGTTGATATTTTCAACTTCTTACAAAACTTTCTGAAAATATGTCTCAATAAATTTTAGTAGGTTTTAAAAAGTGTTAAGTGACTTTATTTCTTCGAAATCACTCAACGGATTTCACATTTTTCCAATAACATTTTAATTTCAATTGTGGGCTTATTTCTAATACAGGAACAAAACGTGTGATGAAATATATTTATATAAAATCGACGTGTTTCGTTTACTCTTAAAGCAGAATTGTGAACAATATACAGGGATATATACGAACACTCTACTATGTCCTCAGCCTCGCTATGTATCACAAAGATAGTTTATGTCACACACGAAGATGCCCGGTCACACCAAAATATTTTCGACCGTGTTATCAATGAGAACGATACGCAAACTACACACAAGTAAACAAGAATATTTTTCCATGTTTTCCGCCTCGCTTTGTATCAGATTGAAAGTGAAAATCACAAATAGGTATATGAAGATACGCTAAAAGTTTTACGGCTTTACTTTGAATTAAAACGAAAGTGAAATTGATTACTACTACGTTACACATTTGCAACTAACGCATATGTAATTGACGTAGGCAGCGTATCGCTAGTTTATTGCGAAACTACTAAACAGCTTGTTCATATTTATTACGTTTATCCATTCTATCCAATTTTGTGCCAAATTATTAAGTGAAAGGATGGTGCTTCAAGAAGCGTATAAGAAGATCTCAACATGAGAAGTATTTGATTTATAGATCATGTGCTATTGATTCTTCTAAATAAGAATATTTAGAAGGAAAGTTTTGGGTAACCTAAAATAGGATTTCAATCAACTGTAGAAAATCATGATAAAGAATTTTCTGTAGATAAATGTTATTATAAATGAAATGATGAATGGTAACCCGCGGAAATATAGATGTAACTTAAGGGTGTGAAGGATCTTTAATTATTTAACAAGATGTTCTCTTATTTAAAATATAATACTATCACCCCGAGTGTATTTGCAACAGGAATAACTACAATTCAAATTATCTAGATTGATTTTCAGTCCGATCTCTTTGTTTGGTAATTAGGTATTTGTTAAGATTAAACTTTTTAATTTATAATATTAAAAATTATTTGCAAATTAGAAAAAATATACCTTTTATGTATTACAAATACATTTAGAACGAAAATAAAGGTAAGAAAAATGTTACCACAGAGTTTTACCTCGATGTCCGATCCTCAGATGTCCCGCACAAGCGCAGGACATCCAATGATATTTCACAGGGAGTGGGAGTTATAACGTAAAAGAGAACATTCCTATTTTACGTGATGATGATAAGGTCGCAGAGGATATGGCCGCTTTTCACCAACCCGTGTATATATTAGTACGTCCCCTCTAAAAGGATGTCTGTAAGAATTCGCTTTACCGTTTTTGGTCCTATAAGAGAATTCATTGTAGACTGTAAGGGCTTATACCCTAGTCCAGGAGTCGAGGGCTGCAAATGGCTGTCGGCATCAATGTCAAGAAACGATAACTTAACGCGCTTTCCGAGGCATGGAGCTAGTAAGGTCAGGTGACTCAAGTTAAAAACTCATTAGTCACCTCGCCTAAGATCGGCATTAAACCTTCCGGTTCCAAAGCGACTCTCATTAATTGATCTATCACCGTTCTTATAACATTAGTCTTATCTTAATACAATTTGTGTCCTTATATTAATGGCTTACTTCATGTTACTAATTGAATTCCTAAAATAATTATTTCAAAATACCATCCTTTGAATGAACGTTAAAAGGAAACACGCACATTTTAGAAATTAAAGCGCCAACACAAACTACGTAAAGTACCTTCTCTTCCGAGTCCATGTAATTTTAGGTAATAAAAAAATAGAACCGATGTTATCAAAGTGAAGTCACGTTTGATATCGAAACTTTTCCTCGTACAAAGGGTCACGCGCGCGAAACTCCCAAGTCCTCGTAAGATCTGGAACTCCGCTGTAATTTTTGTAAAGTTAATAGCGATTCCTACGATATTTCAACTTTCATTTCTGCCATTAGTGTAAGAAATCCAGCATAGGGGACGAAAATTCCTTGAGAACAGACTACATAAACCTGGCTCTCTTGGCCGACTCAATATATGTTAGGAACTTGAGGTTATTTTGCTTTGTCTTAAGAATGACGATAGAAATTGTCACACGAGCTGAATTGAAATATAAGTACTTATAGATTATTTTATTTTAAATTTAATAACTAAACCATTTATTACAATCTAAAAACATAATTATTATAAATAAACAAATGTGTTCATCGAATTTACAACTATCGCCTGATTTTATCCTGCGAGTTCCAAGACTACTTCGATCACAGTCGCGTAGTAGTATTGAATATTTAAAAACGTTTCGTCATAAATGCCATGTTGTGTCTTCTAAAATGTATTTCATGCATATATTGCGCTGAATCCCTAACGACACCTTCAGGAGAAGGATGAGTAGAAATGCAGTTGATTGATAAATTATTTTTTTAAGATTTAAAGTTGAATCTATTTAATTAGAAACTTATAGTATATCGTGGGGTAAGCTCTGTTAATTATTTTTATTAAAATGTACAAATAATTTAGTAGAAATTTCAAATTATTTCGTATAGTACACTTGGGAGTTTTACGTAATATTGATTTTTAGTAAAACCCCTTTAGAATTTCATCTTTGAAAGCACTTTCGAATATTGTTTCAGATTGGTGAATGAAATTGTAAGAAAAAAATAAATACACAAAACTGTAAAAGTAAACTTCTCTAAACACTTACGACTCATTATCGACAGAAATCTTTCCTAGCATCCAGAACTACAGTCAATGGCAAATCGTGCCAGAAAGCAACTTATCTCTTGTATATACAAAAAACTTGTTCATTTGGGGTTAATTAAGACTATAAAAAGAAACGTTTTTAGTGTCATGGGACGTATAAAATGAAAGCACTGATTATAAGGGTCTCGAACATATGAACATATACCTTTTTTCTAATTTAACAGTAAATTGTATTAAAATTATTTAAAAAATCACATAGATGAATATTAATCATTCCCCCACTTATCTTCGAAGCTACTGCGCACAAAATTTTGAAAAAATACAGAAATTAATATTTTATTACCTATAGGTGAAAGCAAAATGTAAAAGAAGTACACAGGTTGTTCGTTTTGCTGCGTTTCAAGATTCAGTATAAATTTAGACTAAGTATGAGAATGCATATATTTTGTGTACTAGTTCATAGTGGACTTTATTTTTCACTTGATTTCAATGTCCAGTACACTCTAGGTACGGATATGTGTTCATACATTTAGTGAGAATCAGTTTATAGGAAGTATGCATTATTGCCATGCAATATCAATTTGAAAGACAAATCAAAAACTGAAATATCAGAATGTCTTCTATCGCTTGACATTAGTCCACGTATTCAAGAATATACAACAGAACAGAATTTGACAATAGAAAATATATTCAGTAATAACCTCTACAATCCGATACCATACATATTTTTTTTAGTTAACAAACTACAATATAGATATATTGTATTCCTATTCTATAAAAAAAGATATAGAACAGGGTCATCTTTTGAAATATATGATAGACGTTCAACTTAAGGAAGCGTCTCCATGTAAATTAATCTTGTATTTGTCAGGTTTTTCATTGTATAGATTTAACATTACTCTTATAATTTCTAATTATTTCTATGTTATATGTGACTTATCCCGCAAATACTCACAGATACATGCACATTCCCACACACGCACTCCCGAATTGGCGTACGCAATAGGTACTCGTTTGTGTACATGCGCAGGCACACCAATCCGTACAAACACACGCAAACGTACACGCCACATCATCTGCACTTGGATAATCCCTTACACATTTGCATCACCATATTTTGTTTGTCTTAACAAGTGTAAAATACAACACAGGAAAAGTGGGTTTTTCTTGTTACAGGTTTTTAAGTTTACAAGAATAACCCCAATCCTTGCAAACATTGTTATTAAATATAGAAAGATTTTTTTTGAATTTCTGTATGCCGTATAGAACCATCTACCAGACAGACTCGCACTTGCTTCATTTATTACTTTTTGAGCTCTCTACATTAATGCTTTTTTATAGCATTGTTTGCCGATGCTGTTCATATTAAAAATTCGTTCTAAACATTCTTTTTGTGTTCATAATATCAGTATCGAATGTTTACATAGTGCTAGTTTTCTAAAATGAAAAATTTTAATAATAAAATATGATCATAAACATACTGATATTGCATTATTTTATTTGAAAAAAATCGCAAACTAAATGAATCGTCAAAGTATTTAAATTTCATTTTGCTTTTGTGTCGATTCTAAAAAATCAATTCAATAAGGTTTCATCATTTAAATTCTTCTCATACATTTAAAATATTGTATCTAAACTTACATTATCCTCACCGCTTATAAGCATTATTAGTGCTGTGATGTAAAAGCCTTTGACGCCTGCAGAACTCTCCCTTATTTGCTTTGTATCTAAACAGATTACCTTCGATGTCAGAATAAAATGACAGCTAGTTAATTTCTAAAAGTCAAACGATATAAAGCAAAGGTCGAGTCTGGACAAAACAAAGGCTTTGAAATATCAATTATATTTCAAGATATCAATCAAATACAATCACTATTTAATAGTTGCTTTTCAAGAAATTGAGGGGATAATTTTATTTGGCAATATAATTAGTTACTCTATTTATAAATTCAGTATTATTTTTATTTCTAAGTAATTAAAATTAACGAAATTTATGCATAAACAACTATACATGTCATTTAATTTATTGAACAGCTCGTCTTATACCCGTACATGGAATATTTGGGGATACGGTAGTGCATTTTGATCAAAAACTATGGCTGCCGCAAAAACGCTTCTTTGGACTTATGTTAAGAAATTAATTCACTTATATTTAATGTTATGTCATGCAATAGTTTTATGAAACGCCCAAGTCGTGTTTTATGAGCAAGATGTAGCGTTTGCAAAATTATAGCTTGTATAGGTAGGTCTTATAGAGTTAGGGGTTTGGCTCTTCACGAGAACTGATAACTTTTAACGTTAAAAGCAATATGAGTTTGTGAGTCTCGACAACCAATTTTACATGAACTATATTGGCGTACTTCAAATTATCTGCTAAGCACAATTACTATAAATTTTAGTTACGACGGACTGGTTAATTATCAAAATAATTTAGATCTTACGCACTTCTAAGTTTTCGTACTCAAAGGTACGAAAAGGAGTTCATGGTACGACCGTCTGAGTATCGCTGCGGTTTGCGGTGAGGAGTTCAGGTCGACTTTAAAAATAAATCTGTAACAGAACCGTTTCAAGCAGCGTCAGCGGCGTCATAAAGAGGTGAATAGCTATAGGGCACGTGCGGCGACTGCTAATAACAGGAGTAGCGATTTAGGGGCGGAGGACCTCGATGTTTAACTTTTTATAAGCATTATTCCCTTATTTAACTATTTCCATTTAAATGAAAAACTGGAAACGTGATCAAAATGTTTATATTGTTTAGAGTTGTATTATTCGTTTTTTTTTTTAAATGTAAATAGACATTTAGTTTGTGAAGGCATGTACCCAATCTGCCCTCTCTATGGTTCGAATGTTAAATAGACAGAGATTTGATAGAATTTAAAAAGTTAGGACAAAAGCTAACTATTTACTAGGAAAACGTGTTTTCTATTGCTGGTAGAATGACAAGTTTGGTAGCTCGCTTACTTTAGCTCTCTTCGTCATAAAGCAGAATGTGTCGTGAAACAACGTGAAAGGCAATTCCGTGCTAAGATATATATGTCGTCTGTGTTGTTTTGTTAAGTATGGGCATCTCGTCTATATAAGTCGAAGGACTCAGATAAGCCCTTCAAAATTTTTATATCAATTTAAGCTGTAAAGGTTATTTATAGCAATAAATATTATAGAGATTAGGTGTAAATTGAGTGTAGGAGTGTGCATATGGGTGATCGATCGCAGCAAATACACGACAGTAAATGAAATAAAATCGGAATACAACGCTTACCCAGTCGGAGTCCAAAGAGACTTTTACCCTCTCTATATTCCATCAAAAGTAGAATAAACTGAGAAGGGACGGTCCGTACGGAACGTCAATTTATTTATAAAGAAGGTTGTAAAATATTTTAAGCAAAAGAATGCGTGGCCTACTGTAAGCCAAGGGACGCAGCTCCGCTGAATTCGAGAAATCTTATTTATTTTTGCATGTAATGTGACTAGAGAGAGATATTCCGGCCTGTGCAGAACTCGCTCGGAATCAAATCTCCACTTCTTTACTAATATTATGAAGCGAAGCATGTAGCATGTGTTTCGGTTTATCTTTCTTTAATACAGCAACAGAGCAACGGACATAAAGAACTCGACTTTCTACAGGTTTTTCCTGAAATAGTTTTATATATGATTATATTTTTATATAGTTGATTTGAAAAGAGCTGTCCTCAAGTTTCTTGCTCGTTTAAAAAAAAGTGGAAATAATCAAAAAAATATTTAATAAACTGTAAATTGCTTAAATGTTATGACGTATTTCAAGTGTTATAGCCCATGAAACAAAGATGTTTTGAATTTGAATTTGATCGATGTGATATTTTGCATAGAGATAGCTTCAAAAAAAAAATTTGCGGTTTTCTAAGACGGTAATTATAACTATTTCTGTAATCGGTACACATGTACTATGAAAATTTGGTCGATAACTCGTTTCAATAATTAGATGTCAGTGTCGTTTGATTTTCGTCTCGTCAGAATGCATAGTTCGAGTGGGACAAAATATTACCCAAAAATAGTATTCCGCGGGGTTGAACTTGCGGAACACGTTAATTTTAATAATCAAGGAACTTATTCTAAAGGAATCAACATTCTTACTATTTAATGTCAAAACGTTTACGAAAATATTACGTATGTTCGTAAAACAATAATGTTATTACTAAAGTGGTTGACTTCCACAGTGCAGATAATAAAGATAAGCTTATGCTCCCAGGTTCAGATCGTCAAGGGAATATTTTCATTTTAATAAATTTTCCTAGCAAGTAAAATAATTAAATAACGATTATTTTAAAATAATATACTAAAAGCCAACTAATTTTATGAATAAAGGCTACAATTTTATTAATAAATGTTGGAAAATAAATAATTCTCGATTGCTGTATCGGTTTCATAAAGATAACAAGCTCGATTGTGACTACGACCGAATTGATAAATTAGGTTCTATGTCAAGTCAACCACTTGCTCCTCTCCTTGAAAATTGGATTAAGGCGTCGAGTCTTAACGTTGTCACCGCATTGCTGCCAAGGGTCGGTATTAACCGTCAACCGGCACTTGGCCAGCATAGAGGGATTAAGGTCCGAGCCCTTCAAAATAAGAAGATTGTGGGTGGTACACTTCAGCAGGGGGGTGATTCAAACGAAACACAAAAATGGTCGGATAGTGATATATTTATATTTTAATTTTGCCTTAAAATAATACATAGGTCTTTTGGGAGGTTGCTCCTTTGTTGTCGTGATATATAAAAATACTGTGGATACTGCAATTACCATTCAATTGAGGAACAAATATAATGCTTTAATTTACACGCGTAAGTCAAACATGAGAAGGAGAGAAAGTAAATAAGTTGTCACATACAAAAAATATTTCAATCGCTACTTATCAGCTATAGTCTACAGATTAAAATCAATGTCTCGAACGGGCCTTAAAGAATTTTTACCACTTTTTCCTCTTCTTATTTTTTCCAAATCAGTGGTAAACGAATTAATTTGTTTCAACTTTCCACAAGAGTGTGTAAATGTCACTTTCATGTTTTATAAATAAACTCAATGGAATAGAATTATTTAAATGAAGTTATTAAAAAGTTAATTGTAGTTGATTTAACAGAACTGATGGAAACTAGGTTCAATATATATTGCATATATTGCAGTGGATGCGCGGCATGAGAGGATGGAAGATTGTGATAATGATGATAGAAAGCGTTTTATTTTTTTGTCAATCTTTCAAAGTGTCGAATTCGTCCAACTACAAGTGTAATGGGGATGTGCAGTAGGTACATCATTTCTGGCTATGCCATATGGGAAATAATACCGTGCAGTTACAACAAAAAAGTAACCTAAATTCGACAAACACATTTTATCGCGTGAAATTCTATCGAACCGTCGAGGCGACACGATGGAATAAGTGGGCTCGTGAGAGAGGCGTCGAATCACATACGATCTAGTTCCTAAGTTGAACAAACATATTTTTTTTTGATCTTCAGCACAAATTGTGGATATGCTATTCATAAATTTAATGAATATTAATTATCCTCTCCAGACATAATCCATATCGACTTTGACAAACGTTTGAACACGCCGATCTAGTTATAAAAAAGAGATAACAATGAAAGAAAACCTGTAGCCATAATTAAAATTTTAGGTTTTCAGATTTAAACTTTGCCAATCGAGCAGATATAAGATACACTTCCAATCAGCGCAATAATATTTTCAATTTAGATATCATTAAGAGTCACGCTACACATTTCTTACGTTATTTGATTCCGTGAAGATTACTTCCAAGTATTTCGTCGACCTTCGATCTCGATCAAGATTTAACTTCACATCAAACAGAACTTTGCTCTTTATAGAGCGAGAAGCAAATACGTATAGGCGCTTTCATCTCATGCAAAACTTTGCCAAGAGATTTTATAACGTAGATAAGTTAAGCTGCAGCTTGTATAACACCCGAAATCATTACTTTGATATCACGGCACTGATCGGAATATTGTATCGGGAATTCTCGACTTTCTTCTCACTCGCTAGACGATTTGTAATTAGTTTGCCCGTATTTAATTCATTTGCCCGATGCGGAGAGATGAGTTTGAATAGTTTGCCTTTAATTATCTAGAAATGTGTACGTAATTAACTTTGAAACTATACTTTGTTCTCGAGTTGTGCCAACCTATCGAATAAATCAATGTTATACGTCATTTTTGATCGCACTGATATTGGTTGTTGAATCCCTTTATTTGTCTTTTTTCGACAGCATTAGTGATTAATTAAGTACACAGCTCCCAGTACACGTACGCCAATCTAGAACAGCTCACATCATTTTTCCTCATCGATGTTGCCGAGCTTGATATTGGCTAGGCTTTCTTGATATATTGGTTTATATATAAAAAAAAGAATTTTATAAATATTATTCGTTTTATCAAATAAACTCAGTTTATTTATGAACAAAATAATTGAGATGTTAGGGAAATTTAAGTAACATTTCTCACGTAACTCTAACCTCAGACGAATATATTTTTTTGAATACGTGTCTGAGAGGGCGCGTATGGTGTGTGTGTATTGTGTGCCTGTGTTCTAAATATTCAAGTTACCATATCATTTTAGGCAACCGCAAATAAAACTTACATAATCAAATGTGTGCATTAGTTTGCCCTTAGAACCAAGTCAAACTCAGCCGCGCGCTGGAGAAAACATCATACGCATACCGTGAGCGCTTCAGTCAGATCTGACATAAACGAATTACCGCAATACGATAATATATGCCAACGCGCATATAAATCAAACGCAATTCCGTACCGTGGAAGGTGGCGGTAACCTCGCACATGTATCTATTTCGTGTTTGTGTTGACATTTTATTCAGAGGTAAATGGATAAAATAAAATCGACCGCGACCGGAGCAAGGTTCATTACGAGTCTTCGGGCGATAGGCGTTTATTATTGTGGGAGATCGGTTTGCTAGACACATAAGTCGTAAACTTAATAACCTCTTACAATACTTCCGATGAGGATCCGCTTTATAAGGGTTTACTGATTAAGTTACACTATAATATTATTTCCATTTATAAATGGGTACTTAAAGCAACACACGGTAACAGCAGATTAAAACTAAAAAGTATTTATTTAATTACTTAAATTTGTCATATAAATATTAGAAAATATTTATTTATGTCATAAAAATAATTTAAATAAAAATAAAAATATTTATTTATGTTATTATTTATAATCTATTAAAGATTTATTTATACAACGCTTATTAGCTGTTATGGCTTAGTTGTTAAGGATGTTGTCTTAGATGTAGAGATGCTGGGTTCGATCGCGACTAAAGTTGAGTTAACTAATGACCTTTAACTTAAATCAAATTATAAATTAAGCACGTTCCGTGCTTCAGAAAATACAATGACGCGTCGATCTCAAACGTTATCATCACATCAATAAAAAGGATCATTAGCAGTTCCCGAGTAGCACTAGGCCGGCACGGAGGGCTTAAGATCTGAACCGCCTCTATCTGACATGAAAAAATTGTGTGATTTGAACTTATACTTCCATATATACCACACCTCTATAGTGTGGTTTTAACTTGATACAACAATATCATAAATAAAACATACCACTTATAACAATTTACGATTTTTTTTCTACAAATAACTATATTTTTCATGTATTTACTTTAATAGATAAACTTTAATAGATAAATCACGAAACTCATATTCCGTATACAAGTAATTGCGCTGTTTTTTCAAAAGCAATATTAGTCCGTTATGTCAGCACACCGTAGAATCCCGAGTGATAATAGGAATACAGTGCATGTAACTGAATAAATCAGACGAGTAGTCTCCAATTTCGCGTATTGTTTGATTTTCCTCATCGCATATATAATAGCTTAATTCCATTTCGCAGAAGAAATTGATACATATAGTTCCGATTGAAGTAAGTTATACTTATTAACGTCATACGATTGGATTCCTCCGGTGCGAATTGTAACAAAGTAAAATATAACCTCGAGAACAGTAAACTTTATGCTTTTACCTTTGAATTTGCTTGTGTTTAAAAAAAAAATGTGATCACTGTCGATATCATTAATTTATTTGACGACTTATTCTAGAAAAAAGATATGAAAATAAATCGTCACTGAAATAAAGTATTTATATATATAAATAATATAAAATACAACATATAAACATAATATAAAAAAAATAAACATAAGTAGCCTATAATCATCTATAAACGATTCCGCATCGAATGGTTAAAGTTCCATAGCAATACGTTCAGCGGTTATTACGTGATGTCCGGATAAAGGAAATCATTTTCATGATACACATAAAGGATCTATAGAGACTTGTTTGTATTTGTATTGGGTGCGCGTCGACATGTGTGATCGTCGTTACATAACGCTAAACGATCTGAATTTCAATCGAGCATCGGGTTTGCTTCCCCGAAGTCTCTCTTCGTGGGTTTTGAGTACCTCGAGAGCCGAATATTTGACATTTTGTGCTTCTTACGTTCCACGAAACGGGCTGTAAGCTTACTGTTTGCGCTTCAGGCGCTAGGGTATATATCCACTTGTCCGTATTCTTCGGCTCGAATAAAGGTTTCAATTTCAAAGATCTGCCGCGACCCGACCGTGATGTAGACTTTACAGCGGCCGCAGTTCGGCTGAGGTGTTTTCTCTTCTACAGTTTTCGACACGCTTTTATGTCGCGGGAGCTTAAAATTATCAGATCAGAGAAATCTTTATAACTTGGTTTAATAGGAGAATCGCAATTATACGTATGTGTTTAATTTTTGATCATTATAGAAAAAAATGTACGCGTAAGAAGTCAAACTTCTTAAATGTGAAATAAAATTAAAAAAAAATATTTTTTTTTGATTTTATTTCATGTCTAAAGTAAATATAGAGTAAATGAGATATGAGCGAAAAAAGAATAAAAGCTGAAAAAAAATCTCGTTTATTATAATAGCTATTTTATGTAACTGCGAATAACATAACTATTGTTTTCGTTTCAATCACCAACTTCGTTTATAATGATAGAATTATTATTGCACAATTTTGCACCTAAAATTTTAAGGTAGCTAAGACAAATAGGATATATTATATATTCAACATAACTCAGGAGCCTCGTGACAGGACAAAGTGACGTGAATAAACGTGGTGGCAAAAAGAGACTTTTTAGGCACCACTAACTTTTCACCCTAGTGTCTTAATAACTTTCACTTAATTACTGTTCCGGATAAGATTGCATACTTACCCGATACTTTTGATCTATCTCTGAAAAAAAAAACAATCCGGCCAACGTAAATATAGGTCAGCCCTAAAACTTCTTGCATTGTTCTGAGCAATGACATTTTCCAGTTCAATAGAATGCAAACATTATTACTTACATTTTCGAGCTCAAAACTATCAGCGATATTTTTCAAAATTATCACAGAAATGAAAATATAACCTATTAGTTATCATTCAAATATTTCATTGAAGATATCTATTGAAAGAAGGTTCAGATTTTAAGAAGGAATTTAAAAAACCTAAAATGATAACGAAAAACACTTTTTAGGATAATTTTCTTTCACGATTGAATGAACGAATCAATCAATTTATGTCAAGTCTATAGCGTTCAATGCAGTTTTATTACCAATAAATAGGATAAAATTTTTAAATAAGTCGGTTTAATAGCTTAGATATTATTAGGAATAACCTTTTATGATTTTTTTTTTGAGATTTCTCAAAACCCATGACTTCTCTAGTCTCACGGAAATTTTCAATTTTTTGAACAACAAATTAGAAGCCTTTAACAACGTGAGACTGTAATCAAGTCAAAAAAGTACTTATTACAATTAATAGTCATTCTTGCGATTAAATTTTGCTAAGGGAGCGAAAACGCCTGAGTACGTTCTTATACATATCAAAAGGTTAGGTACCTATATAAATTCTTTCATGCAAATTGATTAGATTAGTGATAGATTTAATTATAAGGTTTCAAGAAAATTATATCTAAGTAAACTAAAGCATTAGATTAAATAATATGATATTTAATGAAATTTAAATAGTACGCAATAAAAAGAATATAAATGTAGACACAGTAAAGATTATGGTTAAAAATGTTGTATTCGTATAGTACTGTGCGAGGTTTCCGTATTTAGACTTTGCGCTCGGAGTTTTCATCGAGTTTTCATTATTACACTTTATTAAGCCTTTATAAAAGAATGATTGGTTTGCACAAAAGCAGAAAATCAAGAACAAATTCAGAATTGTAAACGTAGGCTACTGCAAATTAGTTTTATGATTTAAAGAATCAATCAGCCTCAATAAGCACATCTAACGCATATCAAGGCATCTATTTTGGCCCTGACACATCTAATGAATCTGACTTCTCCGAGTTAGTTTCAAATGCTAAATGGGAAAATTGAATAAGTTGGCTTTTGTTATACGTGTTCTGCATGTCCGTCCTAAAGAAATACGCGTAAAATACACGTAGATTCAAGTTTTCTTAATAAAGTAATAATATTCAATTAACAACCAGTAAACATCGATCCAATGAACCAATCAATTTAACTATTTGTTATACTTAAATTGTCAACTTGTGGTATTTGTCGTAGGAACATGATGTGGTCAACTTGGCTAAAGAATAAAATGAACCTGCTGGTCTTCTGAGATACCGCACTCTCTCCAGACTATAGACGGGAAGTAACAGCTTTAGCTGTCGCATTTGGCCCAGTGATTAGAGAGATCGAGCTCCAGTGGCCCAGTCTCCCTCCATCACTTACCTATCTTATTTTCTACACCAAGAGGCTGGCAGAGCACTAGGCTCCTTCGGGGTTGCGAGTGTCCATAGGTGGTGCTGACTACCTACTCTCTTGGCTTGTATGCTCGTTTGCTTGCATCTCGAATATGTTATATAAAACAGTCAAAACAATCGTCAATATCCTATATTTTATTGAATAATTTTATTATCATCGTATACACAGCTCACCCAATTGATTTACACAAATAAATCGTTAACGTCGTTTGCTTCACATAATTCATTTTAAACAAATCAATTGTCAATATTATTTATTCATCATCACAACCAACTTTAAACAAATCCACCACTAAATCAGTCAAATTATCAGTATTATATGTACATAAAATAGGGTACCTTAACAGTACCAGTAATCAGTTTATCAAAATGATCATAAACTGTAATTAATAACCTTAATCATAACATGTAACGTCAAATTTTTCAAAGTCCCCAACAATATATTCAATTGACTACATGTAATGCACATATTTTCATTCATCAATAGAAGGTAAATTAGAATACTTTTCGGAGAGCTAAATACGGGCTCATATAAGCTACTTTTTGAACCTACTTTAAAAGGCGCAAGTTGTTCTTCTGCAGACGTTCTTCGTGATGATAAAGACAATCTTCTTAATCCAGCTGAGCGCACCGCGCTCGCCGAAGTTCTTATTACACACGCGCATATTTCTGAATCAGGGAGAGGTCCAACACTTAATGCCGAGCACTGCATTAATACAGATAACCATCCACCAATAGCAGTATCTCTGTATCGTTTAAATCCGTTGAAAAAGGAGTTGATGAAAACGGAAATCATCAAAATGTTTAAAAACAATATCATCGAGGAAACTGAGTGAGCATGGAGCCCGTCGGCACTTATGGTGGCGAAATCCGTTGGTAAAATTCGGCATCATTGTAGACACCTTAACGCCATAACAAAACTGACCCTTAACTGATGCCACACATTGATGAACTCCTTCAATAAACGAAACGGAGTTGCAACATGAGTATCCTTGATCTTCGATCTTCTTATTGGCAGGTCAAAGTGCCCGAAGCTGACAGAGATAAAACTGCTTTTATTTGTTCTCTGGGTACATACTATCGTAAAAAAATGATTTTCGGTCTTAAAAATACGCCAGCGACCTATCAGCGTTCAATTCATCGATTTCGTTCTTGCACCGCGCTGAAAGATGTAACGATTCTAGCATATTTAGATGACATATTAGTTATATCAGAAGGTTTACAATAACACCTAAAGGACATTGACCTGTTGTTGATGGATGGATCTCGAAGATTTCAACCTACATGTAAATCGGAAAAATTGGTCCGCGAAAGTGTGAGATACTTCGGCCATATTATAATTCCAAAAGGCATTTCCACTGATCCTTACAAAGTAAGCGCCATATTTGAAATGAAGGAACCTTCAAATTTGAAATACCTCAGAATCTTCCTGTAAACGTGTCCAGGGTTCCGAAAATTTATTCCAAATTTTCCTAAAATAGATGAAAGATTAACACGTTTGACGAGAAAAAATCAAATTTGGAACTGAGGATCAGAGCAATCTCAACCTTTCAAATAAATAAGAAGATTACTTACCTCTTCACCTGTACCGGTTCAACCCAATTTTAACAGCCTCTTTATTTTGCGTACTGCCGCAAGTTATTACACCTTAGGCGCACTTTTACTACAGAGAGAAGGTAAGGATGAAAGACCGATAGAATACGCCAGTCGACTCCTTAAAGATGAGAAACGAAATTATTTTATTATAGAACGAGAAACGCTTACTGTTGTTTGGGCGGTCGAACGCTTTCGCCCTTATCTTGATAGTTAACCTATAATAATCGGAAGTGATCACCAACCGCTGCGTTGGCTGCTTTCTATAAAATCGCTGACCAGAATATTAGTCTGTTAGATCCTAAAACTTCAATCTTTCGATATCAAGTTCGAGTATACACCTGGGAAACCTAACGTGGCAGCACATACAATGAACAGGTCTGTTTGCTCCAACGAGAGTTGTGACAGCTGTTGGGGTTTGCTCTATTATTTGTGATCTGCCCTCAAAATCGCCTGAATAGCTGCGACGAGAACAGCAGTCTGACTCTGAAGTGGAGAAAATCATAAATTAACTAGAAGATATTGACGAGGTTGCTACAGATAGGTGGTACGAAAGACGATATCTTATGAACCAAGGTAAACTATATCGATATAATCCTGACTCAGAGAGTGAGTTCCCACAACTGGTGATTACTGCCAATCAAGTATCTCCTATTCTGCAGAAGCTATACGATTTGCCCTTGACCGGCCACCCAGGCATCGGCCGTACCTACCAGAACATATTTCAATTATATTATTTTACAGGGATGCGAGGAGTCATTACTGTCTATGTGAAAACCTGCGCTCACTGTCAACAATACAAAGAAACCAATTCGAAATCACCTGATCTCCTCCAGACCCTAATAATGAACCAAAGGAACGAGTACTGATAATGGATTTATTCGGACCTAACCAGAAACGAACCAGGAGGAATATTGGATTGTGTCAATTAAAGACACAGCAACGAGATGGACAAAATTGTTTGCTCTTAAAGATGCTACTACGGAAGTTTGTGCTCGTGTCCTCGTCGAAAAGTACTTTATGAGATTTGGCTTGCTTTGCAGAGTCATATCGGACAATGGTATTCAATTTGTGTCTGTAGTCATGCGCCAGTACATAGCGGTCCTGGATATAAAGCAAAATTTTGTCCCTCTTTATCATACAGAAGCAAATCAAGCGGAAAGAAAAATTGTAACCTGAAAGCAATGCTAACGCAACTCGTAGAAGAAGATGACACGTCTTGGGCGGAAAAATTGCCTATGATCCGTTTCATCTTGATGGATTAAAATGCCAAACTACTGGTATGTCACCGGATTATCTGATTTTTACCCGAAAAATGAGATTTCCCATAGAGATCACCCATGATTTTCGTAACAATACTGAACAAAGACAATTTCGTCCCTCAGATAACATCTTATCTAAGAAAATTCACTAACTCCCTTTTGGCCATTCGCAAGCATGTTGAAATACAGCAGGACGTATACCAGAAGTATGCTGGTCAAACCCGTCGACCTGCAGATACCTTTCAGGTAGGTGATTTGGTTATTCTGAGATTGCATATGCTTAGCAATGCAGCAAAGAACGTAACAACAAAATTTACCCCAAAGCGTGATGGTCCACACCACATTACAGAGAAGGTAAGCCCCACGACTTTTTCTTTTTCACATGTAAATCAGCCTAGACAAATTCTTGGTAAGTACCACATTCGAGATTTATCTGCGTACAAAACGAATAACAACATTTCAACACCTACAACTGTAATTCCAAAAAGAAAACGAGGACGCCCTGTGTCTACAAAGAGAACCCTAGCCCATTTGCGAGGACGTTCTCATGACCGGAAGGGGAGTTTATATCAAACCGCCTTTCAGTACCTGCACATAGGGCCTCTCGCGGCGGTCCTCCTGTGTGTTTGACTGAGTAAAGCGCGTGTCGTCGATTAGCTGTCGCCGGCCGCTGACACTTTCTGTCCTTCGAACACGGTTGTATATATAGATTAACGCTTGGCGCCCTATTAGAATTCCATATACACTTAATACATGTTCAGATTCCGTGTTTCCTTGCATAAGTATAAATCTTGGGAGGCGCACCTCCCATAATTATTTAATTTTTCATGTCGAACAATCTCTTTTTTAATCACGATCTCGTTACCAGTCTATGCCATTGAAGTCGGGATTGATGTGTTGATTTTCAGTTTAATCATAACATGTGTCACAGCGCCAAGTTAGATATACACTTTTTTTTATTATTTCTGAATAAGTCTACGTGTCAACGAAAACGCCGTACAAGTTCTAAAGACAGTTTTTCCTGTTGCTTATTTATTTTATTGCGCAAACTCAACGACAGAACTATATTATTACTCATATGGCTTCCCACCCACAACGGTGGAAATTTAGTTATCAATAAAAAAAAATTAGAATATTCTCTCATTGTGTTGGTTTACTAGATGGTAAACACATAGTAACTGAAAAGCCACTTCATAGTGGAACCGAGTTTTATAAATTTAAGAAAACTTTAAGCATTGTTATACTTTTTTTTTTTTAATGTCGCCCATGGTTTTTAAAAAGGTGCCTATGCGTACATCTTTTTTTTGTTTTCAGTTATTTTATAGGCATATTATTAAATTTTGCGCTCAACCTCTCCTAAATATCGTTAATTTTATTTTTATTCTTATGATGTGTATTTTGTGGGTCCCATGTTATCGATTCTGCCTTATAATACTCTAGAAAATAAATTTGGCCGTTTTACCAGTCCGACATATGTGATTTTTCGCCCTATCGTCGCAAAGCTTTACGAGATACTAAAGCAATTGATGCGATTGAGCGTGTATGAACAGGTGCGCGGGTGCAAGTACATTCATCTTTTGAACTGCGACACTCCGGCCGCTCAAGGCGCGTGCGTGCAAAAACAACGAGCAGTCCCTTTACACGCTTGTGCTCGTGTTCGCGACCTCAGAATATTGCATTGAACGGAAGTGTGTTGCCGAAGCGTCCAATACATTACTCGTTTCACAGGAACACTCTATACAATACCTACATTTAAAAACGCGAGAAGTGATTACTGCGCGCGTTTTTAATAGTGAAGCGGACTTGTACTCGTGCGAAATCATAACTGCAGAAAAACCGGCGTTTTATAGTAACTTAAACATTCGAAAGTGACCGTCGTATCAACATTAATAATTGGATGAAAAAGAAATTGGTTTCTGTGCTTCTTATTTTGGGTTCATCTGGGTTCAGATGCTAAAAGTACTGTACCGAAATTGTATGTGCGCTTACACGATCGCACGTGTGTGTGTGCGTGTGTGCGTGCGTGCGTGCGTGTGAGTGTGTGTTTGTGTATATATGTTACCCTAGAAATTTGTTAATGTTTTTATTGTACGAGTATTTCATTGTCGGTCTTGTAACATTCAACTGAAGGGGCATACCCTTTCACGACCTTTTTATTTCAAATCGAGAGGCTTGGGCCTTAAGCTCTCAACGCTGGCTTTAGGACTTGATTTGTATAGACCACAGAGAAAAGCTTTGAGTTTTTAAATTCTGAACGTTAAGTGCGGTGGTGTGAATGACTGAATTAGTGGTTTCAAAAAAAAAAAAATCATTTTTGTATTACTAAAACTGATAATCCCTTAAAACACAATGAAGTAGTAATTCATCCACATAACAGAGAAATAAAAAAGTCCATAATTAGATTAAAAATCGAAATAATTTATATACAATTCTAGGTTTTTTGTTTGGTAGGATTATTTTTTTGAAATTTTTTTTCAAACAGCATTGATTTTCAATTTCGTGAAACATTAAAAAAAGGTTATTATTACAAAACAGATTTGCATAAATAATTTTTTTTTGCATTTGTTTGCATGATGATCCTGGTTTATAACTTCTTGAAAATTGTAATAAGAAAAATACGCTATAAACAGAATTTTATTAAGTACGGTAATTAAGATGGTAAATTGTGTAACTAAAGTAATATTGATTGAAGCAAATTGTGCTTTAGATTAATAATATAGCGTACGGATCATTCAAGCTATGTTTCATTAAAATTCCTTGTTCTCTGCTAAACAATATTGAAAGGCTTTCAAAGCTCCTCTGATAATTCATAATTGATTAAGAGACAAAGTAGACCTGCAGAGAATATTATTGTGATGGTAACTTCAAATACATAAGGCTTAATTATAACACAACTGTTGAAAAAAGTAGTTATGTTTTCAGGACTTACCTAGGTGTTTATAGGTCTCGTTATTTCCTCCCATTAAAATCCTGATAATAAATCGGATGATATAAACTAGATAAATATATAAAAAAATAGTGTAGGCGTGGTTCATTACAATTTTTTTTATTGATAAAGAAACACTTAATCACATAACAAATAGATTTCAAATTAATAACAATTAGTAATAAATAGATTTAAAACTAATTAAATGAAAAGTTAAAGAGTAAATCTGCCAAAAGAATATGTTTCAAAGATAAAAATGTAATTATAATAAAAAGTTAAAAAGTCTCAAAAAATGTGCAGGTGAGGAGTATAGCATATCAGAAAATTTGTACTTAGGCGTAGACAAAGCGTCGTATAAAGAAAGAAAAAAATACCTATTATAATTACTTATAAGTGCACCCTATTTGTTGAAGCTTGTTGAAGTAACTGATGCCTTTAAATTAAACCTTTTTAACATCAAACATCAAAGTCTGTATATATTTGAAATGTCGCTCAATCGGTGGATAATTTGAACAGTTTTCTTTAATAAGATATAGGTGCTTTGATTTCTATAAAAAGTCAGATAAATAAGATTTTCATATGATGCAATGGAAAGTTCAATTTGAAAATTGTTAACTATTTCTAAACTAACGATGCACACATAAGCAGTTAATTTCCTATTGATTTTCCATCTCAGAATTCATAGCACATTGTTTATGGTTAATAGAGAATTTTTGCTGCATCCTGTTTTCGTTGCACGCATTTCGTTTTTGAGCTTATAATATTTTGCTACTTATACTGCATTCGTTTTAATATTTGATGTTTTCAAGCAAACGATCTTGTTTTTTATTTGTTTACACATTATTTACTTATTTTTGTCTGTACTTTAATATTAATCCATTTGCAAAGTGCTTATATTGACTTAGTCTGCTTTGACACATAAATATTTGGACATCTTTTGTGAAACTGAGCGACATTTGCAATGTATTTGGATAAGTTTCCAATGCATATATTGTATTTATAAACATATATAGGTTTTATAATGAGAAGTAATGCTTAATAGACTATTAATCGTTACTGGTGGTGTTCTCACGACGCGGCAGTAGGAGCCACTGGTTTGTTTTATTTCCTTTGGTATGTTTTGTGATCCTATATCAGCATTGCTATTTTCAAAGTTGAACCGAAATCTTCGTTGGTGAAACAGATCGTGGTCTGCAAATCGACAGCGGAAAACATTAAGACGTTCTAGTACTAAAGTTGGGGAAATCGATGCGATTGCGCGGTGGTGTAAATCGTGATTTTGTCACACATTAGTGTGACAAATAGGTGATCGAATGCCATTTTGCTTATATGACACTCCATCTGGCAAAAACAAAATCCAAAAAAAATTGCGATGTCTAGGTGTTTTTTATTTCATTCTTTTTTTTGCAAACTTTTCTGAAGTTTTAAAATAGGTACATTTTAACACTCTGAGAGAACTTAATAAACCATTCCCCCTTCATCATTGTCCCTCCAACGCCACCCTTTCTCTTCCATAAGTCCATTCCCTCTTCATTGGATAATTTATTCCTCTCCAAAAGGGGCACTGATGACTGTTTTGAAATTGCGAGTGTTCTTGACCAACAGTGACCATCTACTAATTGGTGGCTCTAATGCTCATTTGGTCGCCGAAAGAGTTAAAAAAAATTAGGATTTCGAAAATTGTGACAAGTAAATTTTTAAACAAACAGTGTGTATATTCAACTACTACGTGTTAAGAAACCGCATTTCAAGACAATTACAAAAAATTATTATTAATAACCAGATTTCACTTGTGAAACTCCTGATTGTAAAGAGCAGAATTGAATTCTAACCCCCAAATTCGTGTATATAATATATGTCCACATGCAACAACTTCTAGTATTTACTTTTAATTGAAATCCGTTCTCCAATGGACACAAAAGCACAAATATGGTGCCTTTGATCATAGAAACTTAGTAATAAGTGGTCCTTTGATGAAAAATACTCATAAAAATTCGAATATTATGTAAATAAAACAGCTTCACATTTTTTTTTTTGTGAGCAATCAAATAACATTTTATTATTTATTGCATGAAATGCTATTTTGTTAATTTTATTAGTATCTTTTACATCTTATTCATATGACCTCGATGAATAACTGTTACATAAAGAAACAAACTCCTAAGCAGTGGAGCTGATTACATCCATAAATATTTGTTCTACAAACGTTTATAATTCCTTTTTTATCAAGTATATTTGCTTTTAAATAATTTTGAGTTTGTACGAAGATAAATTTTGTTCGTCTTCAAAGATCCTATCTAAGATTTTTCACAAAATTCTTTATATGAATTCGTGTCTTTATGTATTCGACGAATAAGTTTTTATATCTAGTAATGAATTTATATTGAACATTATTTTTCTCGAATATTTCTAAATTTCTTTTTACAGGTATAGAATTCTTGCGTGTAACTTGAGACGCAAGACTTCAGATTCCAATTTCCCTACACTTAGTTCTAAGAAATGCTTTAGGTTCCATCTAGAAAGTTGCGCGATCGTTTCCGTTTTTTCGGTACAAAATTCTATCAATATCCGCGGCATGTCCCTAGAGCAATATGGCATTAGGCTGTAGATATATGCAAAATGAACTAATATTTAACAATATTGAATATTTGAGTTTCTTACATTTTTAGTTATTTTTTTTTTTTGCTATCCAAAAATAGCAAACTGGCGAATGGGTAGGAGAGCCATGTCTTTTAGGTAACCTCGTAATACGATACCTTACTGAAGCTTGTTATTTTAGACTATTTCTATAGAATACTGTAGTATTAACAAACTCTGATTTTTAATTTCGTAATAAAATAGTACTCGTTCTACATTTTCCGTTTGGGGTGGAAATTTTTTTCTTTTCATTCGTGTGGTGACATCCCTTCCAAATTATCAAGCTACTTAATAGGTCATACTCTGCACTAGACGATTGCGGAGAGCTCAAGGTAGTAGTCCCTCAAGGTTAAGAATAAAATAGTCGGATTTTATGCTTTACCAGTGAAGTGGTAGAAGCCTAACACAACAACAAATACACATTTCAATGAGTATTCCAATTGTAAAGTGTCATACATTATAGTCTTCTTGCCGAACCGCTAAGGTATTAAAACAATAATTGTCATAAATCACCTCAGTTTTAAATAAAAAAAAAATCATGTTAAAAAACATCATAAATAGCACTCTCATTTCCTATATAATCATTTTAATGATAGAATAGTGACTGTTAAGTGTCAAAATTCCCACTTTATCAAACACGGATTACATTATACATCAATTAACCTTTGGAACTAATCAATTGATTGTAATTGAAATAATAAAATATATAATAGTATAGGTACTCATTGAACGAGGCCAATTTGCGATTGTCCATTATCTCTCAAGCTAATGAAGAAGAGCGTTCGTGGCCTTATGGTCAACGTTACCCTCGAATTAGAAGGGATAGGGTTCGAATATAGGCCACGGGCAAATCAATCGATGGCTTTTTATCTTCAGTCAACTTAAATCACTGATTGTGCCTCGGAGAGCACACTTAGCCGTCGTTCCATATGTTTACGCTATACTATAAGAACGATGTCACTTACTCATTATGAGGGAATCGAGAAACAAGACTCTCAGTATGTTACAAAGAAAATAGTGGTAGTGTACATTTCAGCAACGAAATAATAAAAACACGATACAACTCCCTCCATTAAACGTGTGATCCTTTTATGCAGTCCCTACTTTAGAAGAAAACATGAAAGCTCATTATAGCAAAATTTATTTTCGACGCAGACCGCACCACAAACAACACCATTACGCGGACGCATAATAAGTTCAGTGCACAAAAGCAATATTTTCAAATTTAAAAGTTTCCTTGAACACGTTTCGCTCGTGGGCAATGTTTGTGCATAACGGCGTACACCGACTTTAATATGCTCGCAAAAGTAGACGGAAGAAGACGCAACGTTCTTTCGAATTTAATTCAAAATGTAGGAAATGCTGATATTTCTTTTTTTTGGCAATAATGGAAGAGGAGAACATGTGATTTATAAAGACGTGATTTATTGTGAGACGAGTATTCGGCCCGAGTATTTGTAGTAACGGCTTCGGAAATTTACATTGAATATGGTCCGACACGGTTTTTGCCGGTTTTCTTCATTGATTGTGGTTTGATCTAAGCCAGCAAAGTAAACCTATTTCATTATTTAAATGCTTTAGACCGATACCAATATTATCGACACTCGGTAAGATTTTTGAAAAGCTTAATTTAAATGAGTTAACGCTTTATTTTTATAACAATAATTTGATGAATGTTAAATAATATGGATTCACAAAGGTTTGATTAACAACTGAAGCCGGTGTTGAACTTATTCAACAATTTTTTATTGCTTGGGAGGATTTACGGGGCGCATTCATTACACTATTACGAGTTACGAAACTACATCATTATGTTGTCACGGACGGACTTCTACCGTCTTATTTAAGTGCTAGAATTCAAAGAGTTTGTCTTTTAAATTGTACCACATAAATAAGAGGTCATCAATAAATGGTATCATGTCATCAGGATCTGCAGTCAATGTGGGTGTGCCACGGAGTTCGGTTCTTGGACCATTTTTATTCCTAGCTTATATTATTGATCTACTACATCTTGTTAAATGTAGGCATAGGTTTTTACTGTTTGCTGATGATACTTCTTTACTTTTTGAGGTTAGTAGGCAACAACCAGCTTTTTACGAAAAAACGGTAGCATATCTAAAATTTTGTGTGGTTTATTATTAATGATCTTGTTGTCAATGAGAGGAAAACAAAGTTTTCTTTGACTAGTGCTTAGCTGATCGACGCAAATGTAATAGTCAAGAACGAACGAAGTGGAGATTGTGGATACTGTTTTCTTGGTCTCATTTTAAGTGTTAAGTTACGTTGTAATTCTAATATTATGAGATTAGCGAAACGGTTTTGTTCTGTAGTGTATGAGGTGAAATGAATTCGGCGACTAACTAATCAAAGTTATTTCAACTTCTTTCATAATCTCATGACCTATGCAATTTCATTGTGGGACCATGCAACTAATAATTATACAATTTTTGTGCTGTAGATGTGAGCTGTTCGTGCCATTTATAATCTAGGACCAAACGCATCTCAGAGAGATTTTTTAAAATAAATTGATGTTTTAAGTTCATAACACTTACGCGAAAGCCTGGTTAGATTTCAAGATAAATATACAATCGATCCAAAAAATCGTTCTTATTTTATCTCAGGATCTTGCTGTTCATAAAACCAAACCAAAATAAATCATTTAATCAAACCTTTTAATGAGCAATGCATATTTATAATGAGCAATGAATAAGCTTTTATAATAAGATTCTAGCTGAAATTCAAAATTCGCATTTTTTGAATTTAAACGTTTCGTTAAACAGAAATGGCTATACATGACAAGAAATGTTATATTGTGCCTGAATATCTCAATCAAAAAACGCATGGGATTGAACTGCTCGGCTATCAGATTGCTTCAAGTTACTTCTAAGTGTTGTGCTAAATTATTAGGTACTTACTCAATAATTCGTATTGAACAATAAAAAAAAACGAAACTTTGATTGTCTCGCTTATTCCTCTCAAGGTGAATCAACATTTGGAATGGGTGGCAATGTTAGTGTCGAAAACAATTCGTTAATAACGTGTTTCAGGTGTAATTATATTACCTACTAAATGAAGCTATTTTTAATTTGATTTGAATTATAAATACATACTTATATTTACATTTCGCTCTACCCAAAAGGATATAATGTTAAAATGTAATAAATGTTATTATGATAACGCGGCAAAATATTAAGAAATATTTCTGCGAAATAGTGTAAAAAGAGAGTAGTCAAATTATAAAACCGAGTAAATATTTCCTTTACCCTGATGTACTAGAGAAATTTTATTGACAACAAGTAGAATTCAATATTGGTATCGTTGACTTCGATGAAGATTGAGACATTTGAAATGCGTTGTTTATCCACATGTCTAAGCCTCGTGCAACCTGAAGGCGATAAATAATTAATGAAAGCTGCCGTGACTCATCTATCTGTTTCACCATAATTATAAGATTTGAGTAAAATGGGATGAATTTTAACGCAGTTTCGGTCTAATAAAATGTTTTAATAGTTTTTAAGATTATTGGAGATGGATGTAAGATATTGTTAAAGATCACTCAGGGTCACTTTATAACACAATATATTATATTTGTGATGAAGAAATATTGATATTCAATAATGCAAATAGTACAGAATTATACGAAAGTCTTGAACAATTGAAAAAAAGTAGTGACAATTTAACCTAAATAATTTATTAAGTACGAAGAGCTATTTCAATTATTTTGAGCGTCCTGTATCTTATATTTTGTACTTTGAAATATTCCAACGAACGAGTAGAAGGTCTGTCGCAGTCGAGATAAGTCTATAAATTCATAGAAGACAATTTTGAAGTAATAAAATTATGAAAAAATATGCCTTCTAATATTTGGCTTAGTGATTTTAAAGGTGCTAAATTCCAACTGCAATTCACAACTTCTTCAAGTTCTTTTTTTGGGTAAAATATATTTGCTTAAAATGAGCCATAACAAAAGATTTAATAAATTTAAAGATATTTTATAAGAAGACTGGCGAGCGAATTGCCGACACACAATCCATTTGAAAGTCTTTGAAATCACTTAATGTAACAATATTTTCTAAGATGAGGACTAACTGTAAACTTTATAATACTACCTGATTCATCTTCCACGAATGGACGGTTCGTTAAACACGGTAGTCGGGATGTATTATGTATTCCGGTGGCCAGAGTACTTTCTGAATCATAACAAACCTTTGATTAACTAATTGGACAGCGAACTGGAAGGATTGGAAAGCGATGGCTCGAACTAATGACGCGAATATAAGAGAAATCGTTTCAAAACAAACCTCCGACTGTCATCTCGAGCTTCTGCTTTGAAAGGACTGGTATTATACGCGAATAATTAATGATCTCGGAGTCGAGGACTTAGTGTTTATAATTTTATACGGGGTATCAATATCGAAACATTTTAAATATAAATTTAAGTCTTATATTTTTTTTTATTAAATACTCACAGTTAAAGTCAGTAGATATTTCACAAGACAATTTATAAAATCACTACTCGATCTTTGTGGATTACAATTTTCTAGTTAAAATTTCTATAACATCACAAACTTATCTTCAATTTGATTAAGTCGAGATTATCTGTGCATAAACATACTAATGATTCTTATTAAGCGTTATAGTACTACAAACAATTATGCTTTCTCTTAAGACGATATTTAGAATTGAATTTAGCAAATAAAAGATTCTTTATATCTACAAAGCATTTGTGTTTCTATTTCATTTAAGGAAATCAGTTGGGCACTTGAGACGACAGCTCGATATGTTATCAATTCAATTTAAAATGGAATGCGGTGGATGTGAATTCCAAACCAATAAATTCAAATAACACAATAATAACAATACATTAAAGCTAATAGTAGGACGCTAACTTATTTACTTACAGTGCTAATTCAATTCAATTTGTTTTTTATTTCGACAGTTACCACTTATCTTTAACATTCTGCTAAGAAAAATAAAATTATTTATTATATTATTATTATTATATTTTGTAATTTACTCTGCCTATAAATTAGAAACTCATCGAGTTGTTCTTAAAAATAAGGTAAATCTAAAAGAATAATAAACAACTGATTTGTTTGAAAGATATTATTGAAGAAAATTTTTTTAAAAGTATTTTTTTTATTACATTTTAAACTACTTTTCAATTTTTTTGTTTAAAAGAAGACTAAGGTTAACCGTTAAAGATTAAGGTTAACCGTTTTTCAAACTTTTGAGCACAAAAAGCTCAAAAAGTTACCTGTGAGCTTTGAAATAATCATATTTTTGAACTCGAGGAAATCAAAAGCACATCGATAAATATCACACTGGGAAGTTTTATGGATGATCTGTAGGGTCAATTGTTTTACAGATTTTTTATATCCAAATACTTATCAAGTTGGTCTTCTACATTGATTTATTTCCGATTAGTGTGAGTAGCATATGAAAGACATACCGGGACAACAGCACCGACGACCCGACCTGAACTCGTGGCAGGCCACTAAAATTAATTACAACCCTTATGCCCGATCCGAAAGCTAGTCTGTGCCTCTCTACGCTGAAACAAGAGCTACGTTCATTAGACCACGACGATGATGAAGCTTGGAAAAAATGGCTTTATTTTCGCTATGAATTTTTATTTTCACCGATGTTTTTAAAGTGTTTCGTTCGATTTTTTACCGTTAGCTCTCGAGTCGATCTCACGATGGAGTTGGAAATGTACTCACAATAAGATATAGTGTAGTCTAAATAGTGAACAGTACGCGCATTGGCTTTTGATTCGTTTCAATAAAATTACTACTGGAATCTAATGATGTGGCCAATAGCGGCTGTGTCTCAGTTGTTAAGTATATTGCCTTCGCACTAAGAGATGCTGGGTTCGCCACTACCTTCCAACCCGCATTAGGTTAGTGTGGAATGGAGAGCTTAACAGTTCAATCTGAATAAAATAATACTTGAGTGGTTGGGATATATATCAGAGACGTGGATGGAAGGGGTGGATAAATATAATACTTTGTGACTAGCACACGACCGTCCGACGATACAGTCATATGATACATGTAATAAGAACAGAAAATTGTACTGTATCTTCCTTAATGCATCGTGCTGTGTAAATATAGACCCAGTTAACAAGCTAAAAAATATGTTAATTTGTGTTCTTTGAATAATTTTGTTAGATTTCTATGATTCCAGTATTTTAAGTTTTCTAAAAATAACTAGGGCTTTTTTTAATACTCAATTTTATTGTAAAAACATACACTTTGTTCCTTAAACGATATTCTTAAATGATTTATTTAAACGGGTTTTATGAGCAACAAGATCGTTCTTATGTCTAATATTAATGTTATGGATGTCGCTAATTTTTTGAATCGATTGTATATTTCTCTTGACATGTACCATCTCTGGGAAATGTCGTTGGTCCCAAATTAGAAATGGCACGAACGTTCCTCTTATGCAGCACAAAAATTGTGTTAATATCAGCGGCATGGTCCCATAATGAAATTTCATAGGTCATGAGACTATGAAAGGAGCGGAAATAAACTAATATCGCGGGGATTTCACCAGTTAGTCACCGATTTCTTTTCACTGCACATGCTGCAGAACTAAGCCTTTTTGGACAGCTCGTAATATAAGAGTTACAACGTAATTTAACATCTAAAGAAATAAGTTCGTGTGCATAATATCCAGTTCGTTTGTTCTTGACCATTACGTTTGCGTCGATTAGTTTAGATTAGATTAGACAACTTAACAAGTTTTGTTTTCCTCTCATTGAAAACAAGATTATTAATAAACCACACAATTATTTTAGATATAGTACTGTTTACTTCGTCAAAAGCTGGCTGTTGCCTATTAACCTTAAAAAGTAAAGAATTATCATCAGCAAACAGAAAAAAACCCATGTCCACCTTTAACAAGATGTAGTAGATAATTAATATAAGCTAGGAATAAAAATGGTCCAAGAAATGAAAACTCCGTAACATTGACTGCAGATCCTGATGATTCCTCACCATTATCATAAGTCTGTTGAATTCTACCACTTAAATAAGACTAGAGAGTAGTGTTGTGATCCACGACAACATAATGATTTAACTTCGTGATCAATGTGTCATGATGAACGCAATCAAAAACCATGAATAAATCGCAAAAGACACCTATTGCGTCCCGTGAATCCCCCTAGGCATCAAAAATCTGTCGAATAAACACCGACTTTACTTCTTGAGCGACCTTTAGTGAATACAAATTCTTTAACGTTCATCAGATCATTAATACAAAAATATCGCAATAATTGATTTAAAATAAGCTTTTCAAAAATTTTACTGAGTGTCGGTAGGATTTATATCCGTCTAAAGTTAGAAGAGTCAGATATGCTACCGGATTTAAATAATGGAATAACTTTACTTTGCTTTATTAGATCAGGAAATACACCACAATCAATGCAATCATTAAAAATCACTACTAAGCATTAAGCAATGTAGTCTATTATTGAATCTACAATTTTCACAGAAAGGCCATCAAAATCAGCAGTTTCTTTTTCATTTTTATACATTTGAATGTTTTAATAACGTCATTGTAGTTGACATGAGTAAATTCAAATATAACGTCACAAGTGTCAACGTTTCGCTTTAACGGAGATTCAGCGAGAGTGGGCGCTGATTTTAGAGATGGCGTAGTTGAAACTGGAGTGCTAGCAAAGTGTTTTTCAAAAACAAATATAGTAGATATTAAACTAGGGCTTTATATATTGTTTGTGTCGTCTGAATGCTCCAAAATAAACTTTGGTCCGCTTTACACTGTAGATTTTTTCCTTATCTCTCTACACAAACACACAATATTTCAAATATACCTGTTATTATTATTGTTATCTGTATCCATTTTTTTTTAAACTTGTATAATGTTTAAAAGAAATCATAAATTTTGTATTTAAAAGCTAACAAACGAGTGCTGGTAGAAAATAAACCATAGCTGTAGTCTTTAAAATTATTCTTTAACTTTGTATACCAGTTTATACGCATGCATTAAAGGTTCATTCTGCTTGACGAAGTACCATCACCGCACAATGGTTGCTATAGCAACCATAGCAACCATTTTGCTATAGCAACCATTGTGCGATATATCGCAGAGAATAGTTAAAACCTGTTTATAGTCATACAAGGTAAAATAATTAACAATACGTGTTATTAACCTTATTGGAACACTTTTACCAAAGTTTTAGGAAGCCATTAATATGTAAGATTATTCTTTTGAATTTCACGAAAAGTAAGTTAGTTGTACTAGCTATGTCATCTATTATAGTAGTAGTTGAACGATTTTCCCGTAGGCAATTTAGTATTACGGGATCGCGTTCAAATCGATTTGGGAAGTTTCTCCCTTTTGTTTGGACAATTTAATTATAGGAAAGAATAGAATGTTCTGGTCTGATTTAAAAGACCTATTGAGTGATAATCTATTGAAAGCCTTTTATTGAATTGACGCTAGGTACTTTATCGATTTTTTTTTTGCTTTTATACTTTTTCTGCATGAAAAGGTTTTCTGGAAATTGATTATTTTTGAAATATACGACATTTGAGTAATCGATACATAATTTTACGAAAGGCTTATGCCGTACATAAGCCTTTCTGTAGTGGATTGTAGAACACTGAGGTTTCTCTTTGATAGAATGTTCTGCGTTGTAACCTAAAGCAAACTTTGCTTTATTGTAACAAATCACAAAAGCTTATTATATGTAACACGAGTGCAACACGCGTCTATTTGTGTATTGAAGAGCCCAAAACGTGTTTAACTTAAGGCCAATATAGACACTTCTCTCACATGATGGCATATCCCCTGAGACAGGGTTTAAAAATTTGCTACGCGTTAGTTTCGTTAAAGATATTTTTATATTTTTTAATGTTACAATATCAATTTATAAAATACTTTTTAATTGTAATTTATATATATGTATTAATATATATATATATATATATATATATATATATATATATATATATATATATATATATATACGGAGAATCCTCTTTCGAGGGGCTTGGCATCCTGGTAGCGATGAAATATCATCGCACACAGCTTCTCAATTAGTTGTATTCACTCACTATTAAGTTAGCTCACAAAAATAATCAAAAACCGTTAGGATGAAAACAGATTTGAAACGTGGTGAACCCGGCACAGAGCAAGTATGACGACTTAACTCGACGACGTCTCGAACAAGAAAGAATTTTCTCGAACAAGAATGAATTTAAAATAACGAACGAACTTTCCTACAACTCAACGTTCACTTCACTCATTCAATCACTTCTTCGGTTCGCGAATGAAACAGTGCTACCATCACTTGTCCGTACCAACCTCACCCAAGCTGTCAGCTTGACGTTTCATAAACAACAAAAATGAACCATTACAAAATTAATTTGGTAAACTAAAGCTAGATGGCGTTGCTTGTATTCAGATTCTCCGACATATATATATATATATATATATATATATATATATATATAAATTACAAATAAAAATGAAGAAAAAAAACGAAAGAGAAATTATTAAATTTTTGTTGGGAATACAAGTAATTTGCGATAAAAATATAGATTGACTTTTATCTTAGAGCACTCTCTAGACACATATAATTCCTCTTCTTCATTCGTCACGTATTGTAGCAATTAAGACCTCATCAAGAACTCGGAGTTCGATTTCTTGAAGTTGGCGTTTTAAGAAACGCTAAATTAGAAGTGCTGCTCTGTTTCGAGTTCCGGTTTTAGAACCCGAAAAGACAACTTCACCTAAATCAAACCTATGTATATTCATGAACGCATTAAAAGCGACGTGCAAACACGAAAACTCGCAACGAGTCGCAGCACGTCGTCGCGGGCGGGCGACGTAAGCCGTGCGGTCCGTGCGGATTATGTTAAAACTGAATCAAAAGTTCCGGCCGTCGGTCGCCCGCCGCCGGCCGCGTCGCGGACGCCGGCCGCGTTCCAAGGTCGCGATGAGTTAACAAACGACCACGGAGTAGGCACGTTTCTTGGATGTATAACACGTAACCTTCTCAAACGAACACATTAATTAGTAAACTTGGTATTCTTTCTCGTTGATGAACATCCCAATATTTCGTGTACGCAGTTTGTCGATTTCCATCTCCTCGTTTCGGTGACGTCATAATTTGCTAGACGCTCGACCTTAGGGGTTGAGCGATTAATTTCAACAATGTCGCATGTCTCGGAAAGTGAAATGATCATTTGCTCGATCGAGATTCATCGACGCGATCACCGGTTCTCGACCGGCGCACCGCCGCGGCCGACCGGCGATGAATCTAGAAGGATGAGAGCGATCGATCTTATCGGGTATAGCGTTCGGGAGCGGGCTCGCCCCCGCGCGGGCTTCGGAAACGGCTGGATTCTTAAACTTTTACGCCTCCCTTAAAAACGGAATCCGCTGCGGAATCCGCTTACTCGAACGGGGACGGAAACTAAACAATTTATCTCAAGTTCAGTGATTTGAAGGGTCTCAAATTGAATTCATAAATATTTAGCGGAGTCGTTACCGCGCCGGATGGAAGGACGGCGCCGGCGCCGGCGCCGAGTTTCAACATCCGGCGCCGGCGGCCGGATTCTTAAGGTGCAGTTCCACTCACCGGTGGCTCATAGAAAATTATTAGATAAATTTTATTAATACCAATCGGGAAAAGAATTTCATATAAATTGTATTCAGGTGAAAAATGTTTTACGATTTTAAAAGTCTATATAACTTAATTGACGATATGTTCCGATCTTGTATGCATACATATTATGTTATAGATTACAAACAGAAGTACAATTGTAAAACAAATAAAACGTCGCTGAGTACATAATTTATATATTGTACTAGCTGTACATATGAAAATATATTCTCTTCTGTCTGTTCTTTCATACCGCTTGAACAGCTCAGCGGAGTATAATCAAAATTTTGCATAAAGGTAGATGATGTCTTGTAATAAACCACGTCACATTGTGTATTACAAAAATATATATGGATATCAAATAGTAATAGTTGAAAATTACAAGAAAAAAATAAAAAATAAAAACGATTTACTGTCTGTTCCAAATAATCTCAAAAAGGGAAAAACATATTACAGCCAAATATTTAATAAAAGCACATTATCTATTGGAATACAACACATGATAATTTTTATTTAAAAACAAAAAAGTAAGAACATCAGAATAATGTTCACTGTCCATGGGAAGATCACAATCGATATCAAACGGCAGTAGCAGTATCTTCGAGAATTCAATAATATGATATTAAGTGATTGCTATTGTTTTTACGACAGCCTACCTCGTTAAGTACTTTATTAAATTATGTTAACAGAGTATTTTTGACAGAGTATTCGAACCCAGTAACTTCTGGTCAGAAAACCATGCTATCGACAACAGGACCACTGGTGCACCACTCTTTGTCTTTATATCTTCTTGTAAGTCGATAACGACTTACGCAGCTTTAATGACATGTGATGGACTAAAGTTCTAGCGCACTTTATACAGTAATTATATTCATCACATCATACGAAGACATGACATATCGCTTACACCATATTTGGTTCGCTTAATATCTGCCTTACAAACATACTCTCCTAAAGTTGGGAAAGATTGAGACACATACAATAACATTGTAAACGAGCATGTGAAGTAACAGAGAGTGTGTGATTCACATGATGGTACGGCCATCCATGGACACTCGCGTCTCCAAAATAGTCATTAGTGCGTTGCCGGCTTGTTGGATAGGGATAGGATACCTGATAAGTGGGAGTGGGCTGCTGAAGGTGGTGTAAGTCATCGGAATTCTCACTCACTCGATGAAAAATTGCAACAGCTCAAACTGTTACTTTACTTCTGTATTCTATGACAGTGTGACATCTCACCAGTCGACAGGTCCATTTTTGACGAACGGCATGACTCTATCACATTTTGTGTTAGTGTTCCTTTATTCCTTTGTTCCAGTGTTCCTTTTAAATTTATTTAGAAAAGAAAACCTTTTGAAGAGCTTGGTGTGGTCTTTCAAATCAATAATTCTTACGTTGCAAACAATTTTATCGTAATTAATTAATTACTTAATTGTCTAATAATTATAATGAAATTGAAATTATTTTTATCAGCAAATTCCATAGATTTCGGTGAGAACGGCCGATAACGATCCGTTATGTAGATCTCCTCGATCACGTTTCGTTAATGGCCGACGCGATATAAAACGCATTAATTTTTGTGATGTCCCTCCCCTCACCCCCGCCGTCCACCCTCTACTACCTAGATGATTTACGCGTTCGGGGCCTTCACCGATTATTTTAAATGATTTAAGGCTTTGTCGCGGGCCCCGTCCAGCAATAAATTGTAATCTGACCGAAAAGCCGCTCCATAAGAATTTAGTGATACGTGACCTCGACACCCGCAGCCGTATTTCAGCGACCCGAGCCGATCTATGTGTTATATTTTGCTATTTTAATTTCATAATTGATTAACTATCGGACACTTAAAAGACGTGTGAATGATATGTAAGACCCAACCCAATAAGGTGTAGGCAGAGGCCACACATCTTGGTATATGTCTCCTATTACACTTATGTTTAAAATCGTTTTACCTTGTCTATTATTTGTGTGCGTAATATTTTGTAGTTCTTTAATATGCTAGTAATTAGGTCTGATTAGGGTATTAAGCAGCGAAAGGCGTTTACCTCAACTATTATTATCTATTCAGACCGCTGCATATTCTTGTGCATACCTAAGAAAATTACACGTATACAGATGTAAGAAAAATTTTTTGAAAATCTACAAACTAAGATTGGAAAATCTGTAAACTTAGACATCATAGCTGAACATATTTGTGTGATTTTTTTCTGGAATAAACGTGCTATCCCTTTTCAAAATCTCACATTAATTTTATTTATAATTTTCAAATAGAGTTTGATAACGGTACGAACCCTTTTGACTCACTTCTTAGGTAACTCGTTGCTTTTTCAATCCTTATTGAGCAGTTCATACAACGGTCTTTCCGCTGTATCTCCGCCTTTTTGCACCACTTGTGGCCAAAAACCTATCATATTCATTACAATTATCTACTTTCATTCTATTAAAGCTTCGATAATTTATTATTTTGATATATGGGAAATATTTTCGAAATATTTGTTCTAATACCACTTCATGCGATTTTGTTTTCTTACGATGGGCGTTTGCTATCGTCGTTTACTATCTTAATGTGATATTTAATCGTTCCATTTATTGTATTTTAAAAACATTTACTTAGCTTTGACTTGTATTTTTATACGTTCATCCGCCTTTAAATTGCTATTAGTGTGATAAAATTTATGAATGTACAATTTTTAAAATCATATGTAATATTGATAACTTATATTAACCTATCATTTATAATATAGACTAATAGATGTAATAAGTTTTTTAAATAAATTGTTGTTATTAAGATAAGTAGTTTAAATGTATTAGAAATTTACGATAAGTAAATAAAATCGTCCAGATGATAATCGAATGAAATCGCGGAGCGCTTATTCATGGCTTTTCGCATGAAACTATTAACACGTAGTCATAATTAATTCATAATAATAGAAGTCTAGACTATTTCTGAGTAAATGTAGGCTATAAATGATTTATATTAACTTTGTACAAACTCCATTGATTTATAACAAATAGACTTTAATGTGCAGTCTAACTTATTTAACTCGAACATCAAGAGAGATGTAAAAAAATTCAAGTTTTAATGCTTTTCACTTATGGAACATTACGACTTAGGCGGGTTTTGATTAAACTTGTAGAGGTTGAGATTCATTCTGATTAATTTTGAGTTAGAGAGGTGAAATAACTAAAAATTCAAATTAAATATTTATAATAAATCAATATGATTGTAAAACATCTTTAAAATTAAAAGTATATGTAAGTACATTTTACAAAAACAATACTTTCTTTTTGATTTTAAATAATTCTCTTTTTCTCTATCTATAGCATTGTTAAAGGTATAAAGAGCAGAAAATTCTAGTTTTTCCGAGTTGCTGGTTTAATCTATAATATTCCTTAAAGTATTCAATGCTGTTCGTGGCTCTTTGATGGGAATCTATGCAGCGCATGTTGTATCGTTCGAGTCTTCTGTCATCTAAGTCATTGGTCTCGATTGGCGGTGGAACCAAAGTACTTCTGATAATTTTTCAACGGATACATATGACTAGCTTCACTAAAGTTCGAATGAAGTGAATAATAATAATAAAAGCCCAAAATACCACCAAGGATGCGTGCCCATGTTAACGTGAGGCAAAAGGTTCCTTTATCATTACTTCGAATTGGTAATTCTATTTATTGTAAACTCGTAAATTGTTTTCTAAGAAACAATGGTGTGAATTGGCGGAATTTTTTTAATAATAGTAAGTTTCTCATAATCAAGTTGTAAAGGTTGTAAAAAAAGCATGGCTGTGTTGAAGATCCAGAGGTCTAATTTATTTTTTCGAGTTGTAGAGGGAAAATATATACCATAATGGCTTGTAGGGACTCATGGATTATTTCGACTAACAGAGGGTTGAAATATCGAGTAATGGAGGAAGAAAAGGGAAGAAAACATTTTTTTTGACTTCTGGAGGTTTTAGACTCATTGAGATTCAACTTAAGGAGGTTCAACTGTACATACTTTCACTTTTTTTCGATTGTGTTCGAACAATTGTGTTTCGGAGTTACGAGACCATTCATAAATATATACATCTTACCAGCAACCTGCCCGAGCTTTTGCTCGTATAGGTTATAAGGTTTTGAATATGTTTTATTTTATTTTATTAAGAAACTAACCGTATAAATTGCGTAAATAGTTAATGCCTAGGCGTAATTTGTGACAAAAAATAGGAAAACATACTTTAACTTCTTTATTGACCTATAACACACCCATCAGGCCTGGCTTCGTTAGTTATTACAGTAATACACTACAATAACTGCATTATTTTTTTAAATAATTTGACAATTTTTAGGAGATTAGACAACTTTTTTATTTAAACTACATTTCTATTGAACGTGACGCTACGCAAAATTGTTCTTGTGAAAAATATAATCCACTTAGTAACTCCTAGCAAATTGCGACTTCGGCTTTATGCTTTATTAATTTATGGTCATACCAAAACAAACTCTTCTCACAGACTAATCTCTTTCAAAATTAAAGGGAAAGTGGTGAAACTGTACTAATATTAAGAACACCAACCGTTAATATCCTAAGTATTAGTATGATTTTATCAGTAACGCTTCCGGTCAGAGTCGTACGTAAAATAACACATATTTATTTAAATTTCTTACTTTAATTTGGTTTCCATTGTATAATTTAAGTGAATTTAAATTTCGCATTAAAACTATGGAGGCTCTAACGTGAATTAAGAAATTCTCTAGGAATGAGGTTTGATTTTTTTTCTGTGCGTATATAGTCCCTATACCTGATAGATTAAGATCATTTTTAATTTTCTTATTAATTTCAAAATCACTTTTAAATTCCCTATTAATTTTTAACATGAAAAATATTCAAATATAAAAGCTCCAAACATAGAGTCATTATAAATAATTTTCATGAATATCCAAGCATTTGCATACAGAAAAATGCCATTTTTAAGGAACGATAGAATATTAGTTAAGCCCATTGTTAAAATAGTATACTATTCTAATATTAGTAATCCTTATTATAATATCTAAACCATCTACAATTTCTCAAATTTCATGCTACAAATAAAGATAGAACAATGATCTTCTTCATGACATTTTGTACATATCATCAAGAGTTTGAATAAGTATACGTTAAAATGTCTAGACATGTTCACGATAAAATAATGACGTCACATCTGAATAAGAAATAATGAAGGACATACGGGAAATATACGTTTATTAGAGAGGACGAATTAAAGGGTCTTAATGTGACTAACATAGAATGGACAGTAAATTTTGTAATAAACTTTGTGAATCTGTCCTAAAATATTACAAAGATTCTCTTATTTGTAAACGTAACAATGCATTCTGTAAAACAAAACTTTACTTTAAAATGACGCCTTACTCTTATTAAGTATTAGGGTTTCTTAATTAAATTACTTTATGAACTTACTGTTACTTTTTTATCATTATGCGATATATATAAATCAAAATTATTTTAATACACACCGAAATCATTATAACATTCTCTTTAAATTATTATTAGTAAGTACATATTTTAGAAAATGTATCTAGATGTAATGTCTGAATATTCACGAATAACTAAAGCATCTTTTAATGTCCTGTTGACTTATTAGAAACGCGTTCATTACTCCTCGATGTCTAAAATAATTAAGTACGCATTTGGAAGTGACGCCGGACTAACCAAAGTCGTGTGATTGGCGTCGGCACATATCTAGTTCACCTTCATAACTATGAAATAGGTGGTTAACTCGTGGATTATAACATCGGCTGTAATGTAATGTAATATGTGTTTAATATATTGTGGGTTGATAGAGCAAGTCAGTGAATGTACTGGTGAGTCTGGACTTATCTTTTTTTAATGTAAACAACAACTATGTACCTGCATAAATATATTACTTCTCAGTTCAATTGAATTGTAAATAAAGCAACCATTGCCTCCCACTCTAATGCCTTCTGCCTCACCCTCTTTAGGGGGTATTCTAAACACCAGATAAATGTTGGTGATCGTTAAGGGGAGGATTAAATCGGACAATTTCCTGGATATGGATTGGACAAATTTCGAGTAGATAAGTGGACTCAATATTGTCTTTACCTCAAAACATATTAATTAATAAACTGAAATATGTATTATTTTAATACATATGTAATACAATGTAATACGCATACGACTTTGTTGCTTGTTTACTCTATGAAATGATAATCTAATGACGTGGAAAATTTCAGACATATAGAACGTTGACACAACTTTTACAACAAAATGACATTACTTACTCAATTTGTGAAAGAAAGCCTTTGATACCCTTTTAGTTTAAAGTGATTTAAATATTTTATATGAAATTATCAACAAAATTATTTAGTACAGAAATGGTCGGTGATTATAGTTCGAAATTTTTTAATCATGATTTCTTAAAATTTTATGTTTTCGGGACCTTATATTGTAAAAAACTAGAGAAGGGAGAGCCATACTAAAAAAGGTCGTCAGTACTAAAACGGTTTACTTGAAACAATCATTTGCTAAGTTAAAATTAAGTGAAGAAAACCAGAATATTAAATTAGCTACATGAGAAATTGCACTTCATATGTGACAGCCGGACATTCATTAGAATGATCTGTAGTTCTTTTTTATGTGTCATTAATTGTGTAGATGTTACAATGGTTTATAAATATTTTATTTATTTAAGATATTTATGGTTTTTATGTTGCTCAATTTTTTGCATGCAATTGCCGACAAATGCCAACATTTTATGATTTAAAAAAAAAAGATTTAGTAATCCGTAATTGTGTAAATTAATCTAAATGTCAAGTTTTGTTATTAATTATTGTTTCAGTTGAATAGTATTTAAGAAAATAATGTTAGTAATTGTTTACATATGGTTTTGGTATCCAATCGCAAATAAATGTACTTAGATTTTTCAACCTAAGTAGTACATATGACCATGAATTTTTTAGATAAAGCTTAACGAGTTGTCTTTATTCGACTTTGCAAATAAATTCTGTAAGTTATTATATAATAAAACAATCTCTGTGGAATTATTTGTAAAGTTAAGTATCTGATACTGTAAGTACAAATTGATTGTGTAATGTACATAATAAAAAATACAAGTGGGAGTCGGACTCGCGCACCGAGGGTTCCGTACAAACCTGTAGGTATATAAGTAAAAGTTCACCCATCACGACAATCGAGTCATAGTTATGGTATTTTTATTGCAAAATAAAATCCCTAACATTACATTGTGGAAAGCTGGAGAAGTGTAAATTTAAAACAAAGGTCCCTCTATCGTTTCAATAATCCTTTATTTTACAGTCACGCATATCATTTATTCTATAATATAACTGAAATACCTACACTAGCCTTGCAGTAGTCTTGCAAAAGTTCTTTTATCAAAGTATTGATTTACAAAGTTTTTTAGTCACTATTTAGAATATCTGATACAAAAATACTAATTAAGTATTAAATTTGAACCAGATCTGTAAATGGTGACTGAAAAAGGTATGAATAGTACCACATTGAATATTAAAGTTCAAAAAAACGTTATCTATAGTTGAACTACTTCTTGTAGTGCTAGTGTTTATTAACGGAAACATGTTTATGGATGAAAAATATGTCGAAATTCCATTTTGAGGATTCATTCTAAAATCAATATTGAAGTCTCCCACAACAATCAGACGAGAACATGGAGTATACCCATTGAGGTTGCCGCCGTATATTGTAGTATTTATGCATTCTATTGCAACATTAATTTGATATTATGGTGACCTATATACAGTTATCACACTGACATTAAACATTTCTAAATGCAAGCATTCACAGTGGCCGTTTGCAGCGCCTGGGTTATTTAAATAATATCTATTACATGATCCATCTGTCACAGCATCCTTAATTTGCGACGTACATACGCGATACAATTTTGGCCTCTCCCCATACACAGAGAAGTAGCGGTCAATGCGGTACCTACAATTATGTTTATAATTTTTTTTTCACAGCTTAAAGGCAATGAGACCTAAGTATTGGATATGAATTTCAACTTGATACCTCTACAGTTTCATGAGGAAAAGGGTAATAAGTTTATAACTAAAATATATATTTATTATGTGATGTAACTAAAAATTTATGGTTTTCGCAATTTTTCCTTTATTTGTGCTATAAGTTGTTGTTTAATACCAAATTTAAAGCTTCTGAGTTCACGGGGAATACCCTGTAGGTTTTGATTCCCTTGCGAGTAGTTGCGAGTTTCAAAATATGCGGCTTAAATTGCTTTTTGTTTTGATTTCGTTGACATAGAAGTTTTTTTTTTGTTACAACTTAAAGGTATTATAGACTTGAGTATTTGATATGAATTTCAATTTAATACCTCTACGCGTTCACGAGGAAAGGTGTAGTAAGTTTAAAATTATTAAAAATATTGTTATTATATGATGTAACTTAAAAATAATGGTATTAGCAATTCTTCTTTTATCTGTGATATAAGACGTTGCTTCGTACCGAATTTCAAGATTCTGAATTCACGGGAAGTATCCTATAGGTTTTGCTTCCCTTGCGAGTGTCAACAATTTGCTGCATAAATGGCTGTATCTGTTGATTGCGTTGGCTTAGAAGTTTGATTTTTTCAAAACTTCAAGAAACAGTATACCTGAGTATTTGATATGAATTTCAGCTCTATACCTTTACGCGTTTCTGAGAAAAAGACAGACGGACGGATGGACAACAAAGTGTTCCGTTCCTATAAGGGTTCCGTTTTTTTCCTTTTGAGGTACAGAACCCGAAAATCGAATGTCTCTTTATTTTACACATATCAGTCAAAGCATTTCAATTTATATAGGAAGTTATAAAGAAATTAGTACGTCTTAATTTGTTACTCATTCATACAAATAGTACCAATCTGTTCCCCGCGTGTTACCAGTCATGTTGCAGGTATTTTAATTACTTTGTAAGTACATTGACAATTTTTGTGATGATTTTTAAAAATGTAACCGATATTTTCTTTACATTTAATTATGCATTAGTATTTCTTATATGGAAAATGTTATAACCTCATTATTGTTAACAGGTTTTGTGATGGTTTTTTCTTAAAAACTACGTTCTTACGTAGTTAATATTTGCTACATATTTAATTATAGATTAGTTTTTCTTATATGCGAATATGGAATAGCCTCATATTATTGTCCCATTGCTGTTGAAAAATTATAATTATAAAGAATTTTACAAATAGTGACAATTTCGAAATATGTAATTTTGTAAGATTTTAATAAAATCTTGTAAAATTGGTTTGTTTTTCTGAGTAAACTTGTTTGTATTCACTACTTTTCACAATAAACAGTGATGGGACAAAATTATGGGGTTATTGCACTTTTACATATAAGAAAACCTAATATATAATTTAAAATGTAGCCAATATTAGCTATGTTCTTATAAATCATTATAAACCTCTTACAACAATGATAAAGTAACGGAAATTTAACATTCAAATCAAAATGAGGTTTGAGTACTCTAACGAAGAAGTATCAGGACAGATTGAAATTGAAACAGGTCAGCCAAAGATAAAACATTGTCATAAGAATGGTAGCTTATTAGGAAAAAAATGTTTTAGCGAGTCAAGCCACGAAATTACTATGGACAAAAAAGAAAAAAGATCAGTGGTGTGGAGATGAATTAACAGGACAGCATTTTAATTTATGAGAATCGGTTGAATACGGTATTATTCGTCGGCGGAGTTGTCACGTTAAAATATCAGGAACGTCCACTGGTTTTAATGTAACATCTTGGGTAATATTCGTATGTTTACAGATAAACTATCGAGTCGGCCGGTTATTCGGCCGAAAACTTGTCATGGTATCGTATCGTGACAACTTTTCCTAATAATTTATTCTAAGAACGCCGAATCGTTATTAAGCGAATACGATTTATTTATTCGTATTTACGATTAAAAATCTGGGTACATTTTTCTCAGTGTAGACAGCACATGCCGATAACAAATGAGAGCTTTTTCAGTTGACTTGAATCACTAACACCTTCATTGCTGAGCTCCTGTAAGATTTCTAGGTAATATTTTATCAAAAGATAAAAATCCTTCTTAAGAAATGCAGATCAACGGTAAATTAATAAAATTTGTTCAGTAATTCTAGAGATTAGCGATCACACATGCACAGACAGAAATATAAACACTAACCGATGACTTCCTTTTATATATGCATAGAAATAGATATATTATATTGTTCATGTTTATCTATTTATATAATTATGTACATACATATACATTACAGTAATTTTGAATAATATAATCACGAACGTGATGTGATTGTGATAGGTGAAACCTTGGACACATAATCGACATCTCCATCGGGATCGAGAATGAGAACGAGACCGGAATTAAGTACAGGAACTGAATCAGAATTAAGAGCCAGACCGGGTTACAGTCGGGAACATGATTGGATCGAAGTCAACGGCAGGTATCGATACAAAGCCAGATTGAAATTGAATTGTTACGGCATCGAAATCATAACTAAAAAAGAGATCGATTGATACAAAGGGCAAAGGAATTCATTCTACATCCCCACGCATAAAGCGGAGGCTGAAACCGTGTTAATTAATATTCATAAGTGTAAGGCACGGAACACTCTTTTTGAAAGTCTGTCTTTATATGTATACACACCTGCATTTTTTAATTTGGCGCATAATGGCAAAGCTTTAATTTTCCCATCGTCTATCCGGCGACACTCATGCATGAATAAGCGGAGTTGTTAAAAAAGTTCACTTGGCACTGCCAGAAAAAGGCCCATCGGGACTCTTGATCCTGCACGCTGTCAACTTTTAATTAGGTTTGGGAACGACGATATCCGAGCTAACTTTATAAAATTGTTTACATTTGTTTACGCGCGTCATAAACGCGTATAGAGTGTTTCGATGTGGCGAATTTTTTTTATAGATAAATTGGAAAATTGTTTATTATATTACAGAAAATGTTTAATTGACATACATCACAGATCATAAGTAAATGCGACTTGCAATGTGCTAATTAACAATCCTGGTCTAGAAATCATTATTTTAGATGAGATTGGTTTCGATTGATTCTGAATTAATAATATTCTTTTTGAGTTTTAATTTCCAAAGTCATATAGAAATAGGAACAATTGCAATAATGAACTTTAGTGATATTCATTGCCCGTGCCCCGATGAAAATAAAGCAAGTTCAGTGTCTGAAATGAATACTATTGACTGTGTACTTAACTAAAACTGTTGTGGGTTTGTATATAAATTGGTTGTGTATGCCACCTATTCTACAATAACCGCCAGATATCGTTAGCATCGGACGTTCTCTCGTCTCATTAAAATACAATCAATCTTCGATGAATTCATTTATCAATTGTGAATAAATCAATTGTTTGTGCAATGATTTACGTAATGTAACGGTATATGTCTGGATGGCATTTGTAATTGCCTGCTGCGTGCAAGCAAATAACAATATTTGATTACGTTTTTGTTTTAGTTAATTTATTTTACTAATTAATACAAATTTGTTGAAAAAAAAAGTAAAAAAATATTTAATGAGATTGCTTCATAATAAATTTATGATCTGACACATGTGTAGAGTTCCATGGAATTTATGTGCCTAGAAAATTGAAAATAAAAAACGTTACATATCATCTGTATTAAATTAAAATACTATATTCTTCAGAGATTTCCCAGTGCCACATTTAATTTAGTTCAATTGGTTTTCGGGTGACATACATCCAGCCAGTAAATTGAAAAAGTGCATCACTATCGAATAAGAATCAAAAAGTATGGGGTATGGATTTCTACTAAGTATTGAAAACTCAAGTCAAATTTGTACCTCAAATTAAATCATGGAATCGGTTGATGTTGCGTAGAACACATTAAACTTTGATCGCGGACGTTGTCACTTAATCGGTGACAATGGCCTCCAACCTACAATTAGGTAGTATGAAGGAATACCTCAATGCAAAACAAAAAAAAAACTGTTGGGTTATACATCTGAAGTGAGGTGATATATATCTGATAAAATAACAAAAAATAAAAAGTGTATGATATTTTTGAACAATATTGAGTATGATGCAAGTAGTTCAGAGCATTTGGTAGATAGCTCGCGTAGTAGTTGCGGAACACGGAAAATCCGAACTTGGCAATGAGATTGGTTGAGCAATGCGTGATTGAACTGTCATGTGTGTAGCTCGTAGGTACGACAATAGCACTAGTAATGGGATGCGCAAATTGTAGCTTAACACGTAGCGCCCCCGGCAGTACACGCTGCATACATGGCGAGTGGAACGCTATTGTACTGGTCGTGAAATTAATACTGAGATTTTGTTATTTAGCTTTCCTAAGATCAATAAATTTTACAACGTCAAATAGATAATCAACGATAAGCAGTGATTAAGTTCCATTTAATGTTCAGTTCAGGCAGAAACTGTAGGTTCCTCCATTTGTTGCGCTGGTGCTCGTGCGTGTGTTACTAGATCAAATTCAAATTCAAAATATCTTTATGCATAGGTTACAAAATAACATTTGAAATAAGTTATAAGTTTTTGCGAATTTACACTTTACCGCTCGTTCGAATGGCAGTTTCAACAGATCAGTCTATGAACCAAAAAGAATTTAACAATTAACAAGAACTTTAAAATAGTTACTGAATATTGTTTAATATTAAAGTAAGATACAAGCATTTTATACTGCATTAATACTTCTGATAGGTCAATTGAGGTGAATTAAAAATATTTTAGTGGACTACGCTCATAAGCAAAGTAATAAAATAAAAATATCACTCTTTTATTAAACGAATAGAAGAATATGTCTCCGCTTGCTAATCTCAAAATACGTGGACGTAATTGTTTATATTATTTAAGAATTTTTTATTGGAAAAACTATTACAAACAGTACTGAATATTGTTTTTTTTTTCGTCTGATGTGACATAATTCCGATTTTATTTTTTAAAATTAAAAATGATATATTTATGGTTTATTTATTTTTTGGAAATATTCCAGATTAGCGGCTTGTAGGTATATATAAACCAGCATTCTATCTTGGTAGTTTAGTTTTCTTTTGACGATCAATGCGTTAATAAGTTAAGTGTGATCAATTAAAAATGTTTTAATGATTTCGCAGTGCATTTATGTAGCTCGGTGTTGCTCATGTCCCCTTTCTTTTTTTGTGACTATTCAATTTCTTTTCTTTTTAGTTCCCGATACTTGATACATATAAATCTTACAAGTGTATTGGAAGATCAATAATCATTCAATAGTTGGCTCACTCAAAAGAGTTGTCATGATAAGAGATCACTTTAGAAGCAACATGAACAAATAATGACTTCATGAAAATTAAACAAAAACTGTTAAAAATATATCACATATTTATATCAATGTGTTGAAAATTTCTTCAATTGGTTTCATAGATCAATACAGAACTTAAAAGATTACAGAGTGATTCTAATTAAAACATAAAATTTCTTAAAGAACAAGTATAAAACGATGTAAATTCTAGTAATTAAAATATTAATAATACAAACAGAAAATACCAACTTTTTTCATTATGCATAACACATAGTACGTAGATGTAAAAAAACATTTTGTACATGGAATATGGGTTAATATGTGGTCATTAATACAGGTAGAAAAACGTCGAAGAAATATAAATTTACATAAGAAAATTAAGGTAAAATTTTACCCCTCCGAAATCTAACTCAAAACATTTCGTGTCAATTATGAAGTGAATTATTTTACATATCATTTCGCGACAAAGCTCGCATTTTATTTTATGTATTCAGTTTGGGCTTAATCAGGACTTCATAAATTATGCCGGCCAGCGTTTGTCCTATTATCCGCGGGTGTATTGTCCACGTCAAGCCGGCCCGCAGCCAGCCGGGAATTGTCCTGGCCCTTTGCTGTTCAATTTGAGTACCATTTATAATAGACCTTTAAATTTATTATTCCTACGATTTCAGATAGGAAAATATTTTGTATTGGCTTTCATTGCTATTTGGTTTATGCTCGAAGTTCATTATTACTTCTCTTATATATTTATTATATTTATATATCATATATACTACTATTATTACATGTTGCTATCGATAATAGATAGTGTTTTCAGTAAGGTTACGAGAATTGTAAAAAAATATCTCATATTTTCATTAATTGATATTAAAACATCGAAACCCAAATACAAAGAGAATATTTCGGCCTTTAAAAACAATATAGGAAACAGTTTTAATTTTGCTGAACATTTGATAGGAATTGGTTATAAACTAAATAGCGGTCACGAGTTCGATATTTTAGTTGACTAAAATTAATATTTACAAATCAGCGTTGTCGGACGCTCGCCTATAACATTTTGGTTAATATTTTGGTGATGGTTAGTCTATTAAAGTTAACATGCATATCTATTACTGATTATGTGTGACTGCTGGTGCCTGATCCTAAGCTTTTGTTGCCTTTCCGACGCACTATGCATTGAATTGGCAGTTGTCAAATGATGTGGCTTTAAGTGGGGAAATGTCTGTTAGTAGGTTTATTATTCCTTGCATTCTGGTAGATGTAACTGTCTGGCTTTTCCTAAGGATGTACTGATTTGTCATGAAACTTGAGTAGAAATTACGTTCTAACTATTTAGCGGACTAAGATAAAATAAAATATTAACACTTGCTTAGGTATTCCACATATGTCATTATTCTCAATTCAATACAATTCCTCTCGATAAAATTCAATATTAAAATTCGGTGGATGGGAATCCATAATGAAAGAACATATTCAAGGGTCAGTAGTGGAATGCGTGTTATATATCAATACTTGTTGCAGGCAATAAGCGTCTAATTGTGAATTTCCGCAAATTGACACCTCATGCAACTGAACAGCCATATCTTTCTCAGTGATCACAATATCGAGTTGAGCTTTATAATTTTTTTCATGAAGGTAAATACGGCGATGACTGAATTCAATGTACGTATCGCACTGCTTAGATCTGTGGCTATTCCTTAAAAAGAATTGATAACCATCTGTACATTGTTGAGGCAAATAAGTTCTCTCTTAAAGCTATAAAAATAATCGCTAATACCCTAATACCATATGTCGTATTTTCAGAAAATATAATATTTGAAATTCAATCATGTGTTGTAAAGAGTCGGGGGTACAAAACTCATAAAACATTCCTACGCAGCAAACCGTATTATGCTAATAGTGAAAGAAATCGATTACACTTGTTATGTACTACCTTTCCAACAAATATTTGCAATTAAATTATTCATTTATAAATTATTCCCTTTTAGGTTCGTTCGCCAATACATCGAATTCGTTGATTCACCTACCGCAATTAATTTGCACTGCGTTATGATTTTCCGCCTCCACAGTTTACGGAAGCAATGCAGTTGCGAAAAGCGTTCGATCACCTATTTTTTTATTCCTTTATTCGGCTACGGTTTCTTTTGATAGTGCTATGTTAATTCAATATAGCGGTTATTCAGCGAAACTCTTTATGGGTGCATTGTGTGATTAACTAGATAGCGACAGCATTCCATTTCTGATTACAGTAGAATCATAGAAATGAATAACGAAAATTAAATTTCGTCTCTCACGCCTAATCGCTGCGAAACTCCAATCGGTATCCGTTAACCCCGTTAACTTTCGTCAAAACTGTCAAAAATATTACTTTTAAATACGCGTTTTTTTAAGAAATGTCTATAATGTGGCTCAGGTATTTATCCTCACGATGACGAGACTGAATTATTTATTTCTCATGCAAGTTTAAACAACCATTCATCGAGATATTAGGCTCTTGTGTTTGTTTGTCTTTATCTATTTTACTTCCTGTACATGTAAGTTAACAAAAGATTTATTTGTTTTGTTATTTACTATTAAATAGACATTGTATTGTATTGTTAAGCAATAGACACTGTGAAAATATATTTAAGAAATTAGAAAGAAGCAATTCAAGTGTCATAGAAAGAAGCACTTGAATGCTAAAACATAGGTACGGCAGCTGTTGTTAAATTAGGTACTCGCCTAATTTAGCAACAGTTGCCATATATTTTAAGCAGTCAGTTATACAACCTTATTTTCAGAATCACAATATGTAACTTTTCGAGAAATAAACGTTTATAATAATATTACTATTATAAAAACCAAATTGTATACTTTCAACGTAAAATACATATTTCATATGTTACGTTTTCATATCATCAGATATCATAATATTTGGTGCGCAATGACCCGGTAGTTATTGGGCGCGGCGTATATTTCCCATATGAAATTAAGCCATTGTGGCCGTAAATGAAGGCAAGGGGCGACCCTCCGCATGCTCCCCCACATCTGCTACTCCATAGAGTTAAAAAACATCTAGAGAAGCTAGGAACTCGGTATCCAAATTAAAATTATACGACCAATCTCTTGCTTCTATAATGACTTTAATTTATACTGCTGAATTTTTATCATAAAATATAAAACATTTGCTTATTAATAGTGTTAAATTTGACATGTCTATTTTTCAGTTATTGCTATTATTAAATATTCATCTTATAAACACCATTTACCAACATTTTAGACAGACTAAAGGAAACAAAATCTTTGTAACAGACACACAGACGAGCATTCACGATCATAACAGATAGACAGCAAAGCATCTCTCTGTTAACGGCAACACTTCCAGTATTCGTATTGTGTAAATTCCACGATTACATTGCACTGAAACAAAAAAAGAGGCGTTAATTTCGTCAAATGAAAATGAAATCTTCATCATTGAATCAAAAAAGAGTCCTATGAATTTCGACGCCGGCTGCTGACGCATATCACAAATCGTCGGCTAATTTATATGCAAATACGGGCGAGGTGATGAGCGCGCTGGCTCGATTAATTTCTATATGTTCTCGGATCAACGGATGCGTTAATTGCCCGGGAGGAGCACGCAGGCTGCGCACATACTAATTAGGATCTGTTCACAGTCTTAAGTCTTAGATTTATTAAGGTGCTAGCTGCACCCGGCAGTTTCACACGCATTAAATTTGGATTGTACATCAAGCACGTATAATCTCATACAAACAGTGAATACATAACGAAAGCATTTGACTAACTAAATGTATTACATAAATGCAAAATTAAAAGTAGCCTGTAACCTTTACAAATAAACGGGCAATCTAACGCAAGAGGTTTTTGAAGTTATATTTCTTTTGGAGCGTAATAAAAAAAATTATGAGAGTGAATTTTTATGATGAAACTACAGAATGAAATTGTTCGTTCGCAAGCTATTTAGCGAGCAGCTTCAGACCACTAATAACTGATGTGCCAATAAGATTTGCCATGAAATGGTACTTGTAGTTATAAAAAAAAAAATATTATTCACTTGATAATAATAATATACACTCATGTCTATTTCTCAGAAGAATAGGCAGAGACTATAGATTTCTCTCTTGCCTCACTACCATCCATCAATCTTTTCATGCATGCTCGTCGGTTTCGGGTGCTTCAAATTTGGCCCTTTTTTGATATACCGCCAATGTAGTCTGCATAGAATTTTCTAGGGCAACCCTTGCCGACCTTTCTATTACACACATTCCCTCTATAGATTTGTTTTGTAAGTCTACTTTCATTCGTCCTTTCCAGATGGCCAAACCACCGCAACATACCTCATTCTACTCTAGTCACTACATATCCCTTCAAACCACACCGCTCTCTGACATCACTCCTTCTACATCTATCTTTCCAAGACTCTCCGCAAATGCTACGCAGCGATCGCATCTCAACTGCATATTCACTTGATAATTGTTTTAAAATCTTTCTCCTTGTACTATAACAAACAAGTCTTAAGGTCGTGTTGAGTAATACAATACATCCGATGGATTGAAAAACGCGGAGACCGCCATCTAATGGTGAAAAGTGAAAACTTTAAGTTTGATCATCAATGAATTGTTTAATTTAAACCATTTGGGTACATTATTGTCGTCAGTAAATAATATTTAGATTTATGATATTTCTTTTTAGTTTAAATTTTTATTATGTACTATAGTTTTTGTAATGTTCAATATACAATTCTTTTCGATTTTCCATAATGTAAAGTGGCAATATGGAACAAGCAATATGAAAAAACATTGATAATCACTCGTAATATATTTTTAATAGAATCAATACATTTTTCTTCTAAAGTTGTATTGCATTTTCTACGAAAAAATAAAAATTAATTATTTTTTCAATCTAAATAAAACTTTATCAATCGTATTGACTATTCTATTACTCCGGTTCTTTTATTTTCGTGCAATTAAGAACAATTTCCTAATTACGCCAAAGACAGGAGTTCCTCAGCACGTACATAAGTACAAACGCTGTAGTTTTATTTTAAATCAGTTTGACGGTTCGTTAATAACTAATTATAGTTTCTTTTATATTAAGCATTAACTGCTGCAGGCACACATTATTCAAAATGACGTTCTGAGAATTAGGAAAATAGTCGTTAAACACAATTCTTGTAGTTATCGTTTCGTCTGGAGAAAATGTCTTTTTACAATCTAAACTATCAATAATGAAACATTTACTTCGAACACCAAATGGGATTTATTGAGAAAAATTTTGAGGAATCAAATTTGTTGAAATATCTGGCGAGAAACTACGCTTTCATTCGAGAAACTATTAATCTTAATAACGCTGTCATTTATTTTGCTACAATGCTGAGATTAATGTATACCAGTGCAGCAAAAAAGAAATGCAAAGATCGTATTATGTGAAAATTTACGCTTTCTATCCACCCATTTGAGAATTAGGCGTAAGTTTATGATAATAATTATAACTTTTTATCAAATAAATGCTCCTGTCTGTCAAATTATTTTTTATTTGAATATTTGAGAATATTTGGCCAACTTTTATTTATTTTATTTTTCACCCAGATATCGAAAAAAATCTATTGTGTTGTTGTTCTCGATATATAGCCATTTATATTCCTATACATAAACATAATATGGCATTTCATATTTGTGCATCCATAATGACATATTAAAGTTTGTTTCCATTTTACTGGTTGTGATTATTAATTTAAGTTTAATTATAAAAATGAAAATTAAATTTTCGTGCCGAATCAAAACTCAAATAGTGAATTTGATGTATGACAGTGGGCGAAATCATCAATAAGTTTCTTGTTTCAACTTAAATCAAATTAAAACGATTTCGATGAATCGTTCTGTCGACAAACAACAGTTGTAACCCGCAATGAGCCAGCATAGAAAGCTGAAAGTGAGAATGAATTTTAATCTGAAAAAGGATTATGGGGAGGCCGATCATCGTTTTCAATGTTGGACTATGTTTGAAACCAAGGTTCGGGCTTGAAATGCCCTTTGAGAGATAGGGTAAGGCGTTTTTAATTCGCATCAGGATTGAAACCTAGTCCCTTCTAATTCGATAGCAACGTCGACTTTGCCACATTCGTTCTATTTTGGTGCCATCATTTAATTATTGCTCTGGGCACATTTGGTAATTAGACTGGACCGTCTAAGAAAATGTGCCCTTCTTAATGAAGTTGATTTCGCAGGAACGTCGTGCACTTTCCGAGATTGCTTTCCGCCAAACAAGCTGCTCTCCTTCTTTGAAATGCTGTAATTAAGTAGAGCGTACTGAAAATTTCTGGAATAAATGAGAAAAATGGTTATGAATGGTCAAAAATGAATTTATTGTTTTTCAAAATATCCTCCATTACTAAACGCAGTTTTTAATACAAATAAACCAATTTTGAAAAAAATTATGCCACTCCTCTGTGGGGACCTCGGAAACATCTTTTTCATACTCTTTGACAGCTTCTTATGGTGATGAAAATCGTTGAACGCATAACTGGTTCTTAATTTTTGCGAAAATAAAAAAAAGTCACAAGGCTGGTAGGTCGGGACTGTATGCAAAATTGCTCATAAGTTCTACGTTTATCGCGTTCAAAAAATTGTCTGTCTGTTTATATGTAGTTCGTCAATAACTTCTGGTAAACAAATGGTTGTGTACCAATCACTATGCGCGTTACGACAATTCTCTAAAACAATAATAGAGACGTGTCCAATTTTATTAAAAAAAAGCAATCATCCGCTTAGAGGCGCTATGTTTGCACGTCATTTTGGTGGGTTTCGACATATTTTGATAGACCCATATGGTCGACTGTTGCTTTGTTTTGGAGACGTAGCAATAAATCCATGTTTCGTAACCTGTTACTTTATCCTACTTCGAATTTGACGCCCTTAGTATTGCACCAAGTGACGCGGTCCGTTTGTTGAGCCTCAATCCAATTATGTGGAATCCACTGCGAGTTCCAGCTTTTTAATACTATTTTTTTTGTAGGTTTGATTGTATTTGACTCATGCCTGTGCCTGAGGATGCCTGAATCTGATTGTAGGCCACACGTCTTTCTGTTTCGATCGTTCTGGACAAATCATCGATTTTTTTTATTAACGATTTTGCATCCGGTTGAGATAAGTCTATTTTTTAGCCTGTAAGATTAGCGCAAAGATAGATAGAACTTCTTTCTTTAGCAATTGACGGGTGCAAAGAATAAGAAGTCAACCACAGAATCCTTATTTTTCAAGAGACCTCTTAAAAAGCTTAAGAAGTACATATTTTTTCGTTGATACTCGGAATAAAATAAAATTTGTATCAACACATTATTATACTAGGACTCATAATGTAAATAAAATAACATATGTTTTTGTTATTTTGCCAAATATTGCAGTTGTCTCCATGAACGTCGCATTAAAGTTTGTTAGTTGAGTCATCTACCACTTAAGCGTTTGTACGTCGTAGTGAACGTTGAGTCAATTGAGGCATCTACCACTTGGATATTTCTACGCTGAACTTAAAAATTTAGGCAAAAAGAACAAATTATTAAGTTTCAAGATGTAATTGAAGTAATTATTATAAGGCAACTATTTTTATCAGTTAATAATATCAGTGGTTAACATTAATATTAATTTTGCATAATTTTTGGCGTGCGTGTCTTTATCTACCTTGTACTATAAATTGATATAATGAACCTCATGAATGTGAAAATAATAAAACTATAAACACTTATTAATTATTATAATTTATTTATGCCATTTAGCATATATCATAACTGAATTACAGAATTCTGTGATTTACTTTTAACAAATGCAATATTCTGAAAATCTCCCAAAAACTACAGGGATTAAATCAACATGAAAAAATTTCACAATATAAAAAAATGTTTTATTATAACTCATGAAAGGATACATTTCAATAAAAAAGTCAGATTGATTAAATCACTCAGAATCATTATTTTCCTGAACAGTTAAACCATGTGTCAGTTTTTCTTAAAAATTGTGGTACAATGCAGGTATACGATTATGTTTACAAAGGGTCGTTAAATTCTTATGTTTCGTATTAAAAATAGGCAATGATTTGTTATAACATCTTTCCAGATTTACAAGTTTTAAATCAGGGTTTCAGTTAGAACTATTTTCTTTTGTTTTTTGCATTTGTTGTGATTCTGTTTCTTGAATCAATAAATAATTTTTTTTAAAGTCTGTTTCATGTAAGTCATATTTGTAATTTATGATATAAGGGTCCCCCGTTTTCATTGCTATTTCTCAAACTTTACCCCACTTTACTATTTCGCCATTGGTATTTTTTGTCCATTGCATTGCCTCCAAAGACGCCTTAAAGTTGAGAACTAATTCCTGTCTTACTTCTACTACTTCATAGAGACTTTCATTTTTACACTATCTAACAAGTGTATACCATTCTTCGGGTGAATAAATTATTTTTCCTTTAAATGACTATTCAATTAAAGCGTGCATACTATCGCCTTCTTGTTGCGTGTGCCCTTTCTGTAAAAATTTATGAGAAATACTGATCACATGCTTTTTAGACGCGATTATATGCATTAGAAATACAATACGATTCCTGTTTTAGCCTCCACAGTTATCTGACCACAGTCGAAAACCTTTAAAACCTTGTTTAGATTTTTTAAATATAAAATCATACAAACAACTCGCTACTTCATTACATACTCGTCTAGCTGCCGTTACCGACCACGTGGAACAAAATTCTCTTTTTTTTACCTAACTCAAAAATAGTAAAGTTGTAAACAGCTGACTTGAGTTTATAATAAAACTCACTAATTTCTCCATGCGGTGTACTTAACACTTTTTGAAAATCAAATGTCGCTGTTGTAACGGTATTTGCATTAGAACTGGCGTAATTCTTATCTTCTGCTTTCAGAGATCTTGCTACGTCCTTGTCTTTTACATGTTATTATAGTTGTTAATAACAGATTCTGTTGGATTCATTTTTAATGCAGTACAAATATCGCATTGGTCCTTTTTTGGCATGAAAAGTCCTACATTCATTTCATTATTTACAATATCGCGATATTTTTGCACTGTTTGTACTCTATTAATCATATTTTGCTCATTCGTTCAACATTGACATAATTGGAACATTTTCTAAAAATTTAAATCGTCGTCCAAATACAATTTATTTGAATCTTTTCGTGTATAGTACGATTCCACAGGACTAAATGACTTTGCATGATCGCACACATTTTAGTTCGCAACTTCTGCATTCAAAATGTAATAACTCGTATACGTAATTAACAATAACACACAGCCGTTAGAAAATTAACTCCACAAAACAATTTTTATTTTTCATAGAGGCGACAACTTAAACTCACCAGCGTAACGAATGTCATCTGACTAATAACTTTATGTGTCGGCACGGGTCATCCCATCGCCAGAGAACATACAGACAGCAATAGTTGTCTGTATTCACGTCGTTGAGTAAATAAAAAATATTCGCAGTTGTCTTTAAGTACGTGGCAAAATAATAAGAAATATGTTGAATTTTAAATATGTCTTTTGATTAATTTAAATTATTTTTTGTGGTTAATAAAATAATGAATAAAACACGAAATCCCTACTTTTGCTTCTTATACTTTGTACCCGTCGCAGTCTGTCTTTGATTATTTATCTCTGAAATTTCTACTTGCTCTTCTTTTTACCGGATTTCTTTCCTAGTTTTATCTTAGTTTTCTGTTTTCCTTCGCCTGCGGTCCTACTGTTTCCAAGCACAAACTTAGATACTAAGTGGCGCTAATAACAATTTAGGGAATTGTAAAACTACCATAACCGTATTAATGCAGCCGATGGTTGGAAGAAAAAATAAAATTATCATTTCTTACAGTGTGAGTTTATAATAATTTTTCCAAGGGGAAATAAACAAACACTCCTATTAATTCGTTCGGGATTGCAAAAAACGGAGTAAAATACTTAGCTTTGAACAATTTTATTGAGAAATCGTAATTTATTATGTAACAGGTTATAAAAGCATAATAGGAGAGGATATTTAAATATTACTAGTGGCAGATTAATGTTCCTAAATCATATGAATTTCAGCTTAAAAATTTCTAAATTCTCATTTGCTTAAATTGTTAGTCAGGTTCAAATTGTGAGTATAATAGATGTCACTTAAATTCATATTAAACACGTTGTATTTCTTTTGTGTCCTAATTGGATGAAAACTGTGAAGGAGCAAACAATATCGGAATGATACAAAGTAATAGCCGATATGTTAATAGGTTTTGAGTTCAGAATCCCATATTGAAATAGATATTTAACTACGTATATGATCATGAGTGGTATTGATTGATTATAAACCACAATATTGATGAATAGGATACAATTAACCAAACATTAATTATTGGGATCTAATTTGATGTTTTGGTACTTACTAGCTCAAATAAAATTGTTGTTACCTAATTAAAGCCACGCGGCAAAAGATATTTCCAAATGCTAACCTATACACTTGCTTTAAGGTCACATGCTGGAAGAACTTTAGCTTAAATAAGGTCACGGTGTCACGCAATAAACGCTGTTTAATAATTAGTGATATTAGAATGTCATTCGATTGATAAAATTCGTCCCTCGGGACATTTTTGTATATGCCGCGCCCTTCGCCGAGGAAAAGACGGCGTTATAAATAGTACCGTCCAATTATTGACATCAAAGCGAACTCCGAAGACACCTTGCAGTATTGGAATAGTCGTTAAGGCGACGTTCACGGAAATTATAAGGTTCCGGGCTTTACGCCTCGGGGTCATTTAAGGCGTGCCTCAATAAACCAACTTAATAGTACAACAATAAACTTTTCAAGCCAACCTCCAGCGATAGGGTCGCTCTCGTCGTGTTGATTAAAACTCATGAAAGAGAGCAAAGCTTAATGAGATTTATACATTTAATGAAATAAATTATCATGTTTTGTATTATACAATTATGGTGTTAAGGAGATGAGAGAAAAAATACTAAGAAATAAATAAGGAAAAGGTGTAAAAAGTTAGTTCCTTAATAAATTTATTTATTCTTAATACTGAACATAAATTATTGTCAAGTTCTCTAGTTCGTTCAAATACCTAGTATTTGAATTCTTTGATTAGTCTCCAATGTCTACCAGAATTATTAATTTATCGTATATTTTCATTACATTAGTCACTTAGTAAAAAACTTATTTGCAGTTAGTAAAGTATACTCGATCTATAGGGACAACAGTTTTCCAACGGCAAAGTTAAGTTTGTCCCTCGATACAGTTTATCTTACCGTTAGAGCAATGCTCTCGGCACTTTAATTGCTTACGTAATAGTTATTTTGGTGAATGTGGCTGTACATAACCTAACTGCTTCTTCATCTACAGTGCATTTCGTTGTAGTAACGGCTACGGAATCTTATATTGAGCATGGTTCGACGTGTTTTTAGTCGGTTTTTTACTTTATTCATATCGCAGCGTTCTCATTGAGCGATATACTCGTAACTTGAACTTGATCAGTTTTTTCTACTTACTCATACTCTGCAATGTCGATAGGTTTGAAACCAGCTTTACTGGAAATAAGTTTTCGAAATGGTTATTCAATATTAAAAAAAAATCTGTAATCTTTATTTTCAAATAAAGCATCAAACACTTTTATATTATATTTTATATCTTCCATTTATTACACACTATGAATCGAATAAGAATTGAATATAAACTAGTTTTTTTTTTTTAATTTAATTTCAGCAAACAAGTCTTTACAGTAATAAACTTGTTTGCTGAACAGAAAAAATAACTTTTTAATGGAAGTATGTTGTTCGGAATAAATACATATTCCGGCTTCCGTGCTTAGTCTCGCAAATGTGGGTTCCCGTTAAGTCGATATTTAAGTGTAGAATATTAGAATCCGAGCTGGCGTAGTAGTATGTGAGGAATTGAGGAAGTGTAGTAGAGAATGTGAGGAATGAAAAAGTAGACGAGGGCTCATGCCCAAATGCAACAGTCTCGATATTGATGGAAAGTGGATTGTTATAAGTAATGTGACAGAGAGCGCTCTGAAATTCGTAAGGAGATATTGAAGAACCGATGAATAAACGCACTGGTCTTCTCCTTATCTTTTATTCGTATGATTGAACTCTTGTATTTCATCAAAGTTCGGAGGGATAACCCCCAGAGTTACGCTGCACAATATTTTAAAATTTTAGATAGGGGAAAATTTTTTTTCGTATTTTGTACGTAAAAAGTAGCAGTAAAATTTCTTTGATTGTGCTGTTTGCATCTGGACAGTTTTGATACTATTAAATACATAAGAATTAAAAAAAAGAAAAATAAAAACAGTGTCCGGCTATTATCTATTGTTTTTCTGTCCATCAAAATGAGTGAAACTAATGTAGAAATTCAATATATTTTAAAGTTTTATTAGGAAAAAGGGAATAAACCGCAAAAAAAAAATTGTAACGTTTATGGACCTAATGAAGTGTCGGTAAGAGTAGAAAAAAACTGACTCAAGTATTGTCAGTTCGATAATATAATTTTGATGTCGAAGATGAACCTCGCTCTGGTCGACCTGTTATGGATAAAGTCGATGCCATTTTGGAAAAAATAAACCAACATTAGCTGTCAGTTCATAAGACATAGGTGAAGGCTAAGAATTAACCATATAACAGTTTTGACCCATTTGAATAAAGCTGTATATAAAAAAAGCTAGATATTAACTCACTAAAAGAAGGATACTGAATTGTGTACTTATTTACGATTCTCTGTATAAACGTAATGAAACCGAACCGTTATTTGAGATTATTGATCATTGATGAAAAAAAACGCTCCATACACTACAGCGAAACCTAAGCTAATAAGTTAGGTCATTGATTCATTATAAGCTTTTACCTCCGGGCAAAACCATCATTTGAATCTCTATTGACAACAGCTGATAAGACTCAAGCAAGAAGTAGACAAAAAATGGCCGGAATTGATCAACAGAAAGGGTGTGGTTTTTCACAAGGATAACGCTAGGCTACACAATTTTTTAGCCATTGAGAAAATATTGAGAGCTTTTGGTTAGCAAGTGTTAATTTATCCATTGTGTTACTCTGATCTTCAGATTTTCACCTGTTTCCGTCACTTCGGAATTATTTAGGTACTATTAAGTTAACATTTTTTGATCAGAAGTCCCGAAATTTCTCCAGCAATGATATTATGTCACTACCCACAAAGAGGAAACAAGTTGTTGAATAAAATATCATGTATGTTATAATATAAATAAATATAAGTAAAATATGATGAAAAATTATCTTGAATTTGTAAATAAAATGCAAAAAATCTTTTTCCCCGACCTTATATTTTGATATTAAGAAAAAATAACATCTGCCTTTTCAACCACGAAATATGAACTTGTTTGAATAAAAAAAAATAGGTATTTATTCATAATAGTCATTTCTAAGTTTTGGTTATTAGCGAATAAGTTGAATGTTTTTGTCCATAACTTTATATGTAATAGGTTAGTTTACGTATTTAAAATGGTGTTTATTTTTAATAACACTTGTATAAATATCGTTGAGAATTGCTCTCACAAGTTAAAAATAGAAAGGTAAAATAATTCCTTTAATACAAAATATATCCAGCGCCTTTGATGATTATTTAAATCCAATTTTTCAATGAATTCATTACAAGTGCGTGTGATACCGACAAGCTATCGACTGATACCGTAGCGATTTATTACGATTCTGTATTTATGAATGTGCACCTTCTGCTATGCTACACGGTGCCTTTCATTTAATTTCAATCTATGACCACCAATGAGGTCATTACATATCAATATGATCAATGACTAATTCGATTGTGAATGACGTCTAAAAAATGTGGAATAGTTCCAAATTATTATGTAAGAAACTAAATAAGATGCTGGGATAGGTACTGGGATTTTTTTTAATTACCCTTTTTGGAATTAATTCGAAAATTAATAGTATTTAAAAAATAAAATCAAACTTAAGGAATGAAAATAACTTTTCAATCCTAATGATAATATAATAGTTTAAATATATGATATGATATATCTAGTGGAATTTCTTTTGAAGTTCCTTTTCTAACAAATTCAATAGGACAAATTATTGTCCTATTGAATTTGTATAAATTAAGTATAATTTGTATACTTCTATTCTACCCATATTTTCGAACACGTTAATTATCATATAGGTCAGTAAATAGATCTTTAAGATCACATGAAATA
>BGZK01001980.1:0-89166 GCA_005406025.1 Eumeta japonica | reverse complement strand
AAAATTGATGAACAGTTCAGTTTCCGTCCTATACATTCAATGTCTCCAGCAACCCCTCCGCAGGGGTAGCTAGGGTCGAATTTGAGGTAGGGCAGCATTTAGTTACAGGTAGGCGGAAGTAAAAATTATCATAATTGATCTGCCCGAAACACGGGCTCCTAAATCAATCACCATGTATATCACCATCATGTGAATAGTTATTCGTAGACAAATAATTACTGTGACAGTGCATGAGCATGGATCTAAGAACTATTAAATCCTCAATGATGAAGAACAAAGTGAATAAGATGGTTGAACTCCAGATTTGGATGTAGAATCCACGTCTGAGTGAGAGTGAGGTAATAACATTATTGGGTGGGGTGATACGAGTAAATAGAAACGACCAAAAATACCATTAAGATCACATTGTTTTGCGTACTTATTATAATAATTAACTAACATAATAATAAAAACATTTAAAACAGCTGAATTCTATGATTCGCCATGTTATTAAAAATGCGAAGAACTTCTTCAGATCAACTGATTTTGTTCTTTTTTTCAAAGGCCAGAAATACCATACCAGCCATTCTCTCGTGACCCATTGACAGCCTTTGAGGCCTATTGATTGCAGTTAAAGTTGAAAACGTAGATTCACACACTGCAGTGCTACATCCTGGTCGCCACAGACGCAAAAGTTCATATGTATCTTTGAACGCCTCTCGTTGCCTGTAAATGCAATGTATTTTCCATTATATCCTCGTTACGACTCAAGTAAGCTTTAACCACACTAGCCTCTTCTCTTGATGGAATTTTCAGACCTGAAAAATTAGTTAAAATTGTAAATTGAACATGACAATTTTTGAATTATTTTTTTAAACTTACCCAAATTTTTCAGTGGAACCATTTTATCTACATCCAACTCATCAAGACTTGCAATCGAATTAATTAAATCATCGTTGTCCGAAAACCTTTCTTTGTAATTCAGCAATTAAAATGTCCAACGTTCAAATACTCAGACTTAAATGGCTCGTCGTTCTCATCTATATTTTGTCTGGAGCGGAGGAACAGGGTGTACAATAGTCATCCATCCGATTTGGTTTTTACTTGCCTCTTCGAGGTTCTGTGTCCATTTTCAGATTCTGCCGCAGCATTGCTGTTGAGACTTAGCTTCTCCAGAATTTGATTATACATTTGATTTGATCTTAATTTAATAATTTCATCTTTGACACACTTTAGATTGTTATCATCTTTAATCCTGCGCTTGGCTTGCAAAGCTGCGTCTGCAGGTTGTAGCGTGGATAAGATTTTTGGCCACAACCATGGCTATTCAGATTCCAGATCAAGCATGACTTTTTAATACCTATACTCTTGGCGACGTCATCACCGTTGAATCTGCCATTTTAATTTCTTTCAAAGTCTGCAAAATCGATGAATAATTATCGTATACAACTTTGTAACTGCTAAATGTCCAGACCAGCGTTGTTCGAGGAGTCGGCCAATCCTTTTCCATCATAAGGCAGCTATTTTGCCATGATGAAAGAATTCATGTAACATGATGCATTGGTCAAAATAAACGAATAAAAAGTCATTTCTGAGATAGTCCCGATGACTGTTATTGAGTGCAAGCGATGGTTATAGCAGTGGACGTAAGGAATTTTTCGGCCCAATTTATTTTCTATTTAGTCGCAACTCCTGAAACTTTCCACTCATTTACACTTACGCCATCATAGCATTGGCTAAGCATACAAGAGGGTCAATGTTATTTTCCGTGAGAGTATTTAACGTTAATTCCTGAAAGTGGCTGCATCAAGATTTTCAGTAGTCTTAACCATCAGCAACGACTCATTGACGACACCATCCTTGACGTATGTATTGCTAATGCAATATTTTCGCGGTTATTTTATCTCTCGTCCCATCTTCCATTAGAATTAAACCATTTCACGTCAGATTCATTAATATCTTTGACAATGGAACTTCGTACCGCTTGAACCATTGCTTGAATTATTTGATTTTGAATTTGGGTGAACGATAGCGTTTTGTGGTATGAGTGAGAACCTCGTTCAAATTTGGATCTTTCATATATGTGTATTCAAATAAATTCTGAAATAATCCTGTTCTTTTCTTCTTCCATATATTTTAAAGCTAATTTGTTGACAATTAGAAATTGTATTATCCATGATAGACTTTACATAATACCTATATTTTCTAATACTTTTGATTTATTAACGTTTCAACACTGCTAGATGTAGATATTCTTTGTAATTTCTCCTGCCACATCGACATAGCTTGAATATGAGAAATTGATTTTTCATGCTTTGGAAAACCAGTTTTAGAATCAGTGGCATTTTTCCAGTTTCTAAATCCTGAAGTAACGAAGTCTGTTTGCTTCCCATGAGGTAAAAATTGCTGGCATGGATAGCAAAAAGCAGCATCTTCTCGAGAATACTGCAACCATTTATAACGCTTGAACCAATCGGAAACAAAGGCCCTGTTGTGTTGTTTTGGATATGTCTAAAACAACTTGTTCTATTGGTTCTCCGATTTGCGCAATATCAGACGGAATACCATAGCTAACGTTACCTGTTGCTACGGAACTAGGAGTAGCGATTGTATTTGGTGCTTCCACCTGTTTTGAACAGTTAGGTTTTCGTGGTCAATTTGCTCCTCAAGTCTTCGTTTTTCCAAAGAAAGCCCGTATATCCATCGCGAAATAAATGAATCTTCAATTTATAGCAATACAAATAACAATTGTCGATTTTTGTCTAAAGCACCTTCACCGTACACTTTTAACCAAACTACAAACAATCATAATCAATCTTTAGGTCAGGAGAGTTGGATTCCGTACCATAGATTGCAATATAGCCCATATTGTGTCTATGGTACGGGGATTCCTCTGCACCACAGATATTGGCGCCCAGTACACGCTCCTGGATCACGATCCAGATCTTGCCTCTCGCTCTTAGATAAGACGGTGTCCCTCAGACTCCTACGAAAGGGACATAATTCAGTTGAATCTTCAACTGTTGACAATTGAAATAATTGAAAAGGTATAAAATGCACCGCAAAAAGAGAAAAAAAAAATTAGCTGATTGAGAGGTTAGTCATCGAAAGTTTAATCTAAAAACTTATAAAAAAAAATAACTTTTTCACTTTTATTCTAATTAATAATGTCAATTCATTTATTGTTCTGTAATTGAAAATATATTTTAGTTAACTTAAGTATTACTATGGAAGTAATTAATAAATTAAACATTAATATTTTGAGGCTACAAATGACATTAATAATTAGACAAATGTAAATATATTTAGTAGCTTTTATCATAAATAAAACGTTTAATACGAGATAATATAATTATAAAAAATTATGCAATTATGAATAATCGAGTAAAATATTTCTATAGATTTACTTATATAAAAATATATAGAATCACTTATATAAAATATATAGAGTTATATAAGATGAAAATTGTTAAATCAGTATGTATTAGTTTTGAATGATTTGTATTGTATCACTATAACATAGGTACTGACAAAATTATTATAATGGATTATAAAAAACGGTTATTTTGACTTACTTTATTTCTTTTCTATTTTTACAATTAATCGACTTGGATATTTTCGCGTAGGGCACTTAGTACATGGTTGTTTACAAAAACAGTACGAAAAAAATGGCTGATGCTAACGTATGCGCACAAAAAATTGTGATGAAAAGGCCTATAAACCCTTAGAATAATAACTATAGCCCTATTCTAATTCTTTGTATAAACCCATCGTCATGAGATGCATTGCCTGAATTCATCTACACAGAACAAAGAATTATTATAATATGAAATGAATGTCACAATTGGTAGGTAGTTTTTCGGAAAAACTTATGTATCGCTACATTTTTTTCTCAAACTATGAAAAACAATTTAATTATAATAATTTATCTTAGTTTTAGATATTTTAAGGTAGGGCATTAGTTTGTAGGGCATTGCCCCACAATGCCCCCCCCTAGCTACGGCCCTGCCCCTCCGTCTAATCGAATATATTACGGAGAGCTTTAAATCTAAGCAAAAAACCGTAGCTGTCGTCTTCGATGTAGCTAAGATCTTTGATGGGATTTGGCACGCTGGTCTGCTCTTGAAGTACCAGATCGTCTCATTCACATTATGCACAGTTGCATCAGTAATAGGTATTTTGTTTTTAGACAGAAGTACACACACTCGATCTATTACGACTAATCAGAGCAGGAGTTCCTAAAGGCTCCACCCTCTCTTGTCTCCTGTACACCACATGCACGAACGGCATATCACGTCCGACTTCAGACGTGCAATTTGCGTTATTCGCGGACGATATCTCGTTGCATTTTCGTGCTAGGCACCAAAAACCAACTCTCCTCCACTTCCAGAGGGCCATTGATGAGCTAGATCGATAATTCCTCACCTGGAGGAACGAGGTTAACCCTGATAAGTCCGTCGCTATGCAATTCAAATATAGCACTCGTAGGAGTCAAAAAATTGTCGATTTAGACACACCCCACCTCCTAATATTGAACACGAATATTCCGTAGTAATTCAATTACCGATACCTAGGAGTCACGCTCGATAGAAATTTTTATTTTAAAGATCATATCAAGCGCGTTAGGAAAATTGCAATTTTTTACCGTGGGCGCCTTGACGCTTTGCTATTAGTAGAAGAAGAAAATTATCACTGTGCAATAAGCGCACTATTTACAAAATGTGCGGTCGTAGTCGGCGATGATATACGTGTTCTTGTTTTTCCTCACGCCGCCCCAAAGGCACTCGATAAACTCCAGGTCATTCAAAATAAATTCTGTAAAGATGCCACTAACGTCCACTGGTATATTCGAAATTCAGTACTTCATAGGGATCTAGAACTCTCTATCGTAACCAAATTTATGAAGGACGTAACTAAGAGTTTCTTTGACTACATAGAATCGCATCCTAATGCGCTCTTCCGTTCTACTGCCTCCTATGAGGCACCCCAACCCTATCATTTTATCCATAAGCTACGGGATGTACTTTCCGATCCACCTAACGCCCTTACAGCGATAGTAGATAGTCTCATGGAAGTCAACGACACTAATGATTGACTAAGCTTAGGTATCCCTCAATCAATAAGGTCTAATTAGGCCATATCACTCCACTCCACCGAACTGCTTCCGTGCCGGGTAGGACAAATGAACCCAACCCGTGTCAGTGTCCAGTGATATCTTATGCCGAGCTATCCTCTAAGGAATCGCCCATAGGGCATGTCATGCGCCGTCGGCACCCTTGTGTACTGTTCGGCCCCATTCGGTAAGCTGTTACAGATTTCCATCTAACGGCATTACCGATCCGTCATTTCTTCAGGGGGACTTTTTTAGTGTGTTTCAGCCTCACACTACCCGCGCGCACAAGCGCGTGGGTGAGCATTATGCATTTTTTACCTCCTCCTTGTCGCAATAGATAAAAAATATATAAGACCTGATGTAAGATCATAAAATTTTCTTGCACAAAACAAAATATATATTTAGTGCTAATTAAACAGCCTCTCTAAACATTTAAAAGCAAAGGGTTGAGCTTCAAGAACAATAAAAAATGCCACTATGTGGTATCAAATTCTGAATAAATTACACACGAAAAGCCATTCTTAGTCTAAGGATCAAAAACTATTTATAAAGACTATTTTTTATTCTTTGTTTTATTTATTTATTATTATTTAAAATAAATATAGTATTAAAAAATATCTAGAGCTAGAAAAAGTACTTAAGTAAACAACAAGCTATTTCCTTGGTTTTAATCAAAATTAGCTCAGCTGCTTAGTCATTTAACCTTTTTGTTCTTTTGTTTCCTCGGCGAGGGAGGAGGTAAAAGTGTTCACGTGCACCCGCGCCCGTAATGGAACTGAAACCAAAAAATTCCTCCTGTAAGTGAAGTAATTGGGTCGGCTATGCTATTAGTCGGTCGAGACGAGAGATGAAAAGTCAGACGACTTGATAGCTTCACCGAGTGCGGACGGATTAGCGTGCCGACGGCGCGTGACATGCGCGGACGACGCCGAGGGAGTCGTCTCGGCATACGATGTCGCAGCAAACCGTCACAGGTCGGTTCCTTTCCTCTCATGCTCAGCCGGAGGCGGTTAGCGGCGACCGGGTGGAGTGGGGAGTTTAGGTCGATGAACCTGACTAACGGAGGAAGTCAGTCATGCCGTTGACGTTATTGGCTTTCAACTGCCGCTGTAAGAGCGTCAGGTGGATCGGTAAGTACGTTCCATGGCCTACGGTGGGTGGGATGCGGCGGTTGATAGTCAACCGCCGCGCGAAGCGCATTGGGATGATCCCGCGATGTCGAAGAATCCGATGCGTCTTTCATATATTTGGAAATAGTGGGGAGTTCTAAGTCCTTATGGAGAATTGAATTACACCACCAATGTGCATCCGTTGCGGCTCTACAGAATTTATTATGTATTACCTGTAGTCTATGTAGTGCTTTCGAGCGCGTGAGCAAAGACGTGGGAGACGCGTATGTCATCACCGTCCCAATGCACATTTTGTATGGTACGTTTATTACGTCTAGATAGTTTACTATTTCTACCGAGCATGGCCCCGAGCCTTGCTTTGTAGAAAGTGTAGATTTCTAACACGCCTGTATGATCTCGGAAGTGTAGATTTTATCGAGCGTGACTCCAGTATTTGTAGTTCCGTTGCCACGGAAATGTTCGCATCCAACATTTTAAGATTGGGAGTGTTTTGTTGACAATGAGTTGACTCTAATCTTACCATACCTGAATTGTATGGCTGCTGATTTGTCGGGGTTACTTCTATCCTCCACTTCCGGAACCATTGACCTAACTTGTCAATGGCCCCTGGAGGGGGAGGAGGGTGAATCGGGCTCCTATTCCTATTTCCGTAAAGAGCGCGGTATCGTCCGCGAATAACGGGAGTTGGACGCCAGACGACGACGGTCGCGGTATATCGTTTGTGCGCGGAGCAGGAGAGAGGGTGGAACTCCTGCTCTGATAAGACGTCTTGTCGAGTGAGTGCGTTCATGCCTAAATGTGAAATGTCTGTTTGCTAAATAATTTTGAATAGTGATTATGAGGCGATCTGGTACTTGGGGAATATAACTTATAAATCAGACCTGCGTGCCATTCTATCGAAGGCCTTGGCTACATCAAAGAAGACAGCTACGGTGCTATGTTCGGTTTCCGAGTTTTTCTCCGACATACTCGACTTGCTGTGGACAAGAATGGGCTGGGCGAAAGCCGAACTGTTCATCTATGATAAAGCCTTCCCTAGAGGATCTAAGGCGAGTTTTGAGAATTTTCTCGAAAAGTTGCCCAGACCGCTCAGGAGGCTGATCGGTCTGTAGCTAGCAGGAGGTCGCGTGGTTTCCTGGCTTGTGGATGCCTATAACCTCCGCCTTCCAGGCGGGAGGAAAATAGTATTTTTAGGGCGCGTTAAAAATCGCGACCAATAAGCTTAACAACGGTAGAAAAGCATTTGATTGCTTATTACTAATACCATGCCCGGTGCCTTTCTGGTGTTAAGTGATTTCACTAGCGTTTAGACTTCGCTGAGTGAGACGGAACACAGATCGTGTTCTTTAGGTTCGAGAGGTTTTTGGAGAACCCTTCCTCGATGCGACTGATATGAGCGATGTCGCGGAGGGAAAGCGTGAGAGCATTGAGTCTCTATAGAGTCTGCAAGGCATTCTGCTATCTCCGCGTCGTCTATGGCCACTGAATTATCAGGTTTTTGAGTGAGGTATAGGGTATATCCCTCGGTTTTGAGCGCTTTGGTAACTGCCCAAAAACGCGTGGGATGGTTTAATTTCCTCCATGAGGTCGCTCCAACTCTCATTTCGGAATTCCCGAACGCGAGCTTTCACTTGCGTTGGAGAGCTCGCGCTCTGGATTCATACTCGGAAGTGGGATGTTCGCGCGGCGCAAGCTGCGTTTTTGGTCTTATCAATTCGAGAATATCGGGCGGAAACTTCCGGCGATCCGAGGATGCCGGAACCTCCCGCTCGCTCTCCTCTGACCACTGTCCTGACGTGGTTGGTAGGAGCACCTATGGCAAAGTCAATCTCGTCTGTAGACGTCATTGGGAATGCTCTTGAGGTTTGGAGGTGTCGATTTTCTCAAGCGCGGTCGACACTCTTTCCAATTAGTAATTTTGGATGGGAATAGGCTCCCGCCGTCGGGAGGTCCCATTTTAATATAACCGGCCGGTGGTCAGACATGAGACCGTATTGTCTCAATACTATTGAAATTAAGTGCAACTCCTTTAGTGAGTGCGATATCTATCGCCGTGGGTCTATGTGTGACGACATGGAGAAAACATATCTACGTAGAGGGCGCGATGATTCCGAAGTCTAGTCTGTCCTCGAGTTCGTCGAGTTTAATTCCGTTATAATTGTTAGATAGACGGGAGATAGACCGAGACTATGACGAGTGTACTATGACCCGTCATAGCGAGTCTACAACCCGTGGCTTCCATATTTGTAAGTGGAGGAATATTAATAGGGCCGCAATGTAGGTAGCGTCTGTAGTACAGAGCGGTACCCCCCTTACTACTGTATGTCCTGTCCGTTCGTAGTTGGACAGCATGCGATGCTGCAGGCTTTAGGCCTATTCGGTTTAAGATATGTTTCTTGTACGAGAGCGATATCGATGCTGTTCTCCACATACATTTTTAACTCTAAAACGTTCGAAGTTAGACCGCAAGTGTTGAATGATAATAATCTAATATTTTTGGTTTGAGGCGCCAACTGAGAGAGGAAAGCACTACACCCGGGTGCAGACATTTATATGGACTCTAATTTAACCATCAGGTGATAGTATCTGACGAGAACCATGAGTTTCTCGATTGATTGCACGCTCGGAAATCTGGCAAATCCCGAAATCTCCGAGCTCTTAACGGCGCGAAGGATGGACATCGCTGGATGTCGTCTCCAAACGATGAGGTGCCCGCAGTCGCGGAAGCGGGGGGACACGGGTGTGGTCAGGCGGACAGCCTCCGGATGATCCCGGAGCGGCCCTGGCAGCGTGGGCTTTGGTTCACCCTGGGTTGGAGGCGGGCGAGAGGCGGCAGCCGGGGCGATTGGTTTGTTTCTCGCAAGATCGGGGAAGTTATTTAGATCCCGAGGCAGAGCTACGGTTTACTTCTTTAGGCCCATTGGGATTAGCCTATTATGAGAAATAAATTTAGGGGCTTTCGGACATCCCCATAGTTGGCCGTATGCTGCTGGAGACAATTCACGTAGGAGGGTTTCTCTCCTGACTCCACGAGTACGCGGGCACTCTCTGGTCCAATGTGGGCCAAACATTTCACGCAGCGCGGCCCATGACAGTTGGGCCGCGTAGTCGTACAACTGGCAGCGGTGGACCTTCTTTTCTTTGTAGGGCCTCTACTGGATACCCGAGAGGCCACACACCATATTCAGATTATTGAAAATATTCTTGGCTTCCTTGGTCCTGGAAGGACGTGAGAACTAGTCATAATGGTGAGCCGTCTCTGCGGTGCAGTCTGTGCACCAGTGCAAAGCCCTGGCCGCAGAGGTCGGTTTGGATTTCGTCTACCGGAAAGTCGGTGGAATGCCGCGGATAACGGCTCTTTAGTTTACCCCTCCTCGAGGGGCGTACGTGAAATTGACGTTGAAGTCCACGAGACATTTGTTGAGACTGCGGAAAGTCTCAACGTCTGGGCAGTGAATTTTAATGCCGTCGTCGGCGGTGCGGATGGTTTATTGAGTTTATCCGCAGACGGGTGCAGTCTGCGGATATTTGAGGAAGTTAGCGCCTTTGCGCAAGAAAAATGGGTGGAGCCATTAGGCCTAGAGGTGCGGTGGGCTGGCACCCATCCAGGGAGTTTTGGCGGTCTGATTTTCGGCGACTGGATTCCAAAGGGCAACCGCAGTTCTGAGTCTGTTGGACCGCGGCAGGGGAGAGCTTTGCATCATTTGCACGGGATGTGGGCGCCGATGATGGGTCTATGTCCATCTCCGGCTGGTCGCGTGCCACCTTTGCTTTTTGGCGCTTCTTTCTAGCGTTTGTTTATTTTACCACGAGGGTAAATGAGGTGTTACTGTTGTCGGTCTCGCTGTCCGAACCGACGATCAGTTGTCTGGCTGTCGCTCCTTCGTCGGACGATGAGCTCGCCTGGCGTTTATTTTTATTTTTATTCGTCTTCATTGGTGATGTTGCGCTGCTTCGAGACGCGGCTCGATGGGGGCACTTTGCGATTAGTTTTTACTACGTCCCGAGGCGCTTCGTATCCTATTTTTTATCTTTATTAACGACATCCCTTTCGACAGCGCTTTGGTTAGGACCTGTTGTATGAATTCTAACGTGATGGAGTTTTGGGGTTAGACCTCCCGCCCCAGGGGAGCAGGGGAATCTTGGTACATAATTTTAAATTAAATTAAATTCAATTATTATTTATGTTTATGCCGTATAGCGTTAATAATAGGGTGTATTAACGCTAACGTTAATACAGGTGTATTAACGCCAACGGTATATATACTTGAGTAATACCGCGCGCGTTTGATCGTACAGTTGCCGACTGTCGCGGCGTGTCTAATTACCGTCTTTATTGTCGGGGCGAACAATAGACGACGCGGGTCGGCCGGCCGAATTCCGGAACTCGACGGGCAGGTATGCGAACACACAATGGGATGCCTCAGCTATGTTTGCGGTATGTCGTCTAGTAAGTCTTTAATATTGAGGTTTTTAATTCGAAATAAGGGGCGCGCGGGTTTGACCTAGCGGTTCTAACAGCTCCGTATCCGAGCTAGGTCTGCTATAGACCCAGCAAACTGGGTACGGAGGATGGAGTGAGGGATGATGGAGGGTGGGCGGGCGACACCTGGTATCGGCGAGGAGCACCCTCCAAAGCCGGTGGTCCCAGGTCCGTCCGGGTTTGCCGTTCCCTGAAGGGGAAAGGCCAGCCCCAGAGCTCGCTGCAAATCACCTCGTTGACACCGTTAGGTAGCCAGTGATTTAACCTTAAGGGTTTTTCGAAAATGTAGCTTTATTTATGAAAGCTTAATTAAAAGCTTTCAAAAATTCAGCGAGTTAATAACCTGAAATAATTAATTATTATTAGTGAGTGGAGCGTGGCGGCCGGCGGCGCAGCGGACTCTCGATCGGCTGGGCCGGGAGAGTCGCGGGGTGCAGCGGGGCGGCGATCTGCACAAAAAGCGAATAGCTTAATTAGAGCGCTGGAGCGGGCGCGCGGTAGCGTTCGTTTGGGGCGGGCGATCGAACTGAACTGTTTGATGCTATTTAACCATTTCTTTAAATTTTACCGTGGCTCTTTTCGCATGGACAAATCTATATCAGTTATATCTATTTATGGTAGAACAGTTTCCGCGCCCATTTCATATTTTCCGCAATTCGCCCATGACCTCATTTTCGCTTATTTTATATGTTCCTGTCCTAAATCGATTTTAAAGTTCTGAAGAATTGTAATTCTGGATTTTCCTTCAAAACACTAATCCATGTACTAAATTCTCCTAAAATAAGAAAACTCATAGTTATTTTAGCGACATAGATAAAATTCTAATGATGAATATGATGATGATAACTGAATGAAAATTATGAAAAGTTTAGTTAGCATAATATTTGTATTTAGAATACAAATATGCATGAGTATAACCAATTCCATTTTTTACCGAGTTGTTTCCTTTCATAACAAATTTTATTTTTGTTTATGATTGTACATGATGAAATTGTAAAAGCTACCTTCAAATTTCTTGTTTATACTTGCTTAAAAAAAGGGGATATTTTAAATCCTCCCTGCACTTTGCACATTTTTTATGGCATCGAGAGAATATTAATGAATAAGAGAAAAATATTAAAATCGCAGTTCGTACAGTATTTTTTTAAACTATAGACACAGAATAAGTTATCATAAATGTTAATGACAGTGAAAGTAACCAAATGAACCTTATAACTAAAAATGGGTCTGTTCACCCGGTGTTATGATGATCAAAAAATGTTATTGTATATTTAAATTCTGAATATGATGAATAATAAATTTGTTGTAAGAAATTGTATGAACTAACTGAACCAACCTTTGAACCAACTGAACTGTAATTTAACCTAAATAAAAAATTATTTACGAATCCGAATACGAGATAATTTATATCATATACACTACTGTAAAAGTACTGACATAAAAATGGGTCAGTTGAATTGAAATATTGAATGTTTGAATTTCCTGTCACTCTTTAAACATTGGTTAATTATTTTATGCTGTATCACTGGAAATTAAAAAGATTGATTTTAGTTTCGAGGACTGAAATTTTACATATTTATTCACGCCCTAAAAAGGTATATTTTGTTTAGTATGTACATAAGTACACACACACTTCTCTTTTTTAATTGGTTTCTGGTATTTATAAAGCTACCATAATGAGTCAATTTCGAGCACTCAGGAATTAGAATACGAGTTATCTATCTAATGGTTTGAACTATTATTTTTATCTTTTCCAGCACAGAGTCCTTAAAAATTGTAAACATTAAAATCTATTATCAATATTTTAAAAAAAAAACCTGTTCCTTATTTCTTCCACAGTCAATATTGTTGCCTTTTATACATGTAATTTTTGTAATTTTTTTAGGTTAAACAATATTAGATAAATGAATAGGTTAATATCGATAGTACATATATCATAAGAATATGATAATGTCTTAATTTTAACATTGATTGCTATAAATGAAAACTTTAGAATTTATTATGAGTTTGTCGCTCTAAGTTGCCTGAGAACAGCCGCTACCGAGCTCAGTGTTTATCGAAAATAGTGACATAACGTCCGCTACCCCGCTTCGTACCACACCTGTACCATACGGCATATTATACAGCACTGATTCGCGCATTGTACTGTACAAATCACAATTTTTAAAATATAAAATAAAAATTATTGAATAACAACGATTGTATAGACGACTTATGTTAAATGTTGACACTATTTTTGAGAAGAATTTTGTTCTACTTTTAATGAGTTATATTTTCGAAATGGAAAAACCATCTATCTATTGATTTACGCTCATCTCACCAACAAATCGATTAAAAAGTAAAAATATTTCAATACATGTAAAGACTTTCTGTCGTTTATCTATGAGTCTGTGACCAAAATTGTCAATGGTGTATTATCTATGGTGGTAGTGCATATTGTTATGTCACAGGAAAGTTGTTTGTAAACAGTTCATTTTTACTCATTTGCTTTTATTTTAATTGTTTATGGATCAAACTATTAAAAATAAATATAGTCGTGTCATGTCACGTGTCTTTAATGACTGTTCATTCAATGGCAAACCTGAGTCCTGTGTTATACGCCACGAAATTCCTTCGTCAACAAATATTGGCGCGAAACAATTAACGAAGTTCAAATCGGGTCACTACTATGAATTGCCTAAGGTTTTACATGATTACAGTCCCGAATTGGATGGTAATATCAAAACAGAACGTTTAATAAATAAAAAAAGTTCGATAGTAAAACCGAAAAGGACACTGAAATCGTTAAAAGTAGAGCGACCTAATATTTTGTCTACGATAAAACCCCGGCATTCTTTTATTAACCTGAATTCTAAATCGTACATGCAGGATAAAAACCCAGAGCCTATAATACAAAATCGGGAGGAAGACTTAAGTTCTTTCAAGAAACGTTTTCTGACAACAGCAGACACTAAACTGAGACAATTGAAAGTAAGTTTAATTATTTTTTTAATTGAAATAAGTAAAAATATATTTATTTTTTTATTTCTACATTAATAACAATTACAAGTTACATGAATGCGTAAATACAAATAAATATTAATTTCAAGAATGAAATTTGTATTAATATAGGGAAATAATATTAATGAAACAAAACGTCTCAATATTTCTTTAACGTTTTCCCCACCTGCTGTATTCCTCTGCCACGTCATCATACGCCGATCGCTTTCGAGTATACAGAACACTGAGAATCTTTCAATAAAATTTATTTTAGAAATAAAAATTTATAAATTCTATATTTTTTAACTTTCTCTTACAAACTTTCTACTTTTTATTTCCTTTACAAAATCGGATTAATAGAATCATTTTTCATTATTCTTCACAATTTTGTGTCATATTTTCTCTAAATATTAATACATTTTCTTGGGTATAGTAAGGCTTGTATTGTACATTTGTTGTATGTACGTTGTATTGTACATACTTGGGTAGTGTACGTTTAAAAGAACTTAAACATACAAATCCATGTTTGCACAGGCTTATTTTGGCAAACATTTTAATATTTTTAAATTTTGCACAAGAATGTCACACAAGAGATGTAGAGTTTGAAACTCAAAATGATTAATCCAAACTTGATTTATTTATGGTTTATTTTCAGAAATTATTTTATCATAATGTAGTTTGTCTGTCTTTCCGTTTCTTTTGTTATTGTGTATATAATAATGTGTAAATCTGCAGTAATAAATATTGTTTCCAGATTCTTTTATTGATAACACTCTTTATTTCGTTAACTAACACATAATTGTCTGTTGTTTCATTCACTTTGACAGCGGCATATCACTAATGGACATATATATCAGTTCGTGGCGTGGCGTACATATGAATGATATAATTTTGAAAATGTGAAAAAAAATACGAAATCTAAAACACATGTCAAGATCTTTAGCGGTCTGGAAAGATACTTCCATATATTTATTTTATTCTTTATATTGTCTATTTTTCATAATTATTTAAAATATTCATAATTATTTTATGCATACCCCAAAAAATTTTGTTTTAGTTACGACTAATATATCAGTGCTTAGTGTGAGTGGCAGGACACTTGATGACTTATATATCAGTTGCTGGCGTTGAAAGGGTTGAGGAGTAAAGTAATTTAAACTTAAAGGGACATTCTTTGGAAATAGGCCAGTGATAAATCTAAAGAACTTGGATCTGCTGAGAAAAATAGAGAAATTTCACTTGAAAACATTTTTCCATAATTTTTTATTATCCTACAACATACTATCCAAGTAATGTATAATAAGGACCTACTATTGTGGGATCCTACAGATACAATTATTGCATTAAAAAAAGGAAAATGAATGAACAGGGTTGTAAATGTCACTGCAAAAAACAAATACAATTAGGCACTATTATGTACTGAAAAGTTATTTATTGTGAAAACTGTTATTCATTGTTAAATATGATAGGAAATTTTAGCAATACATCTTTGGCTAATATAAGTTCAAGTTATGAGTAATGTTTAATGTTCGTGGATTTTTTCGTGATATTAACATTTCGAATTTGTCACATAAACTATTTCTTATCAGCTTACATGTTAGACCACATAATAGGTTCGTAAATATTAATGGACTAAGCCATATCTTTTTATCAAGATTAGGGTTTGCTGAGTCAACTCTCATAGATATCGTTTTTTGTTATTTATTATTATAAATGTGGTACAGTCAAGAGCCCTTAGACCTATATGTTTTCGACTTGGGACAGGCACCATGGGCTATGGTGTGCAGTACAAATCGGAGCTTAACTAGGAACTTGTGTTTACTAGCAGTCTAATAATGTTTTAACAGTGAAAGTATTAAGAATTTGTAAGTCCTAGCAACCGGTTCCACATGACATGTTTTTGGTCGTTTTTTTTTGGCAGGCACTCAAGATATTTTTATTTTTTGAGCTTTATTTCTTCAACTTCAGCTATTTCTTGTTTTATAATCCACTGCCTATTGTTGCCTCTGTTCTTTGAAGGTTTGATACATGTAATAAGTGGTAAATTTGAGCAGTATGTAGTTTTTAACCAGTTGTTTTCAACTATAGTTAACTGTTGCGCTTTGATACTAATAATATCAACCTTTCAAACTAGTGCTACATAAGCCTGAAAAAAAGTTGAAAAACAATGATAGCACTATTCAAACATAGGCCATAGCTTTTGTGAATGGTTTTTGTACAAAAATACTATTGATTAATGCACAATATTTTGCCATTATGAAGTTAGTCATAAAATCATTACAATGATGTAAAATAAGAAAGTGGGGGAAAGAAGGAAGCGTAAAGAAGCTCTGAATCTACACATTGCATTGTTCACAGCAATTCATGCATTGTACTATACTTATTGACCAATTCCTAAACTGAAACCAATGAGGATTGCATTGTATGGGCTCTTCACCACTAATATCTATCTGTACATATGTTCACCACCAATATCTACCTGTACACATATTTTAACTCTGATGAATATTTTATAAAATTAGAATAATGAGCACATTAAAAGATTATCTAATTATTGATGACCTGTTTGACCCAGTGTTTAGAGATCATAATGATGAGGCAGAGATTGTGATTTTGAATCTCGTTAGAAGGCATAATTTTCATATGTACATTTGTATCTGAGTCATGGATTTTTTATATTTATAATATGTACTTTGCATTGTTGCATAAATTTCTTCATGCACAGATATGCACCCTCTATATGAGGGTTGGAGGTGAAAAGTTCCTGATTTCTTAATTTTTCTGTTGCCTTTGTGCTACATACCGAACCTAGCCTACATATAAAATTTCAGTCTTATTCTTTCGGAAAGTGCTTTAGAGGTTTTGATGATCTGGCATTATCTTTTGTATTTATTTTCCCTTTGTATGTTTTTAATTAAATTTAAATAAAAACATATAAATATATAATATTAATGTAATAACCTAACACATATGCAGCAACCCATGAAGTGTAGAATCTCACACTTCACACTGACTACACCAACTTTACATTGATTTTGACATTTGGATCTGCTCTATAAAAATACATGTAAAATTAGAAGATAGTCTTTCGTTGTAGATATAACTAATAATATTATATGTTTATTCATTGCAGAATGAAATTGATAATTATCGTGAAAAAGAAAGACTGCTGGAATTCAAGACTAGAATGTACAAGAAATGTGGTATTACATTAGATGACAATGGGCAGATTTCCAACGAGAAGGTGGTGCAAACAACAATAGATGGTACAACATTTTGTTATTGTTAATTATTATGATTTTTGAAAGTAAAATCTGATTTTTTTTAGTAGAATTATCAAAATAATTCTAATAAGAAAATTATCTTATTTTCAATCTTGAATTGATGTCGTCTTTTGAACACTTGAAATGGTACAACTATAGAAACTGCCATCTATCGTTCGAATAGATTTTTTGTTCAATAGTGCTTTCAAGAAATTTTCATAGGTGGCACTGTCAGGCCAATTGAACTAATCAATATGTCCCTATAGAGCATCCTCGTCTTTCAACATCGAGTATACTACACACATCAATGATCATTATTATCTGAGCTAGATGATCTAAATTGTTATTCTAAATTAGGTTTTCTATTGCTTCTGGATTTACTCGCCAAGGATGAAAAGCTGATAATTGTTTGAATTAGATACCATTATTTTGATTTTGTATACTTAAGTATATATTTTTATGTTATTGGATTATAGATATCTAAAAATATAATACCATAATAAGGATAACTGATTTTCTGAAGCAAAAGTGCGCTTAGAAATTAAATAAATCACCTCCTATAGAAAAATATTGCACTACATTTAAAGAATCATCAATTCAGACATGATTGGATAAGATTTGTAGTTAGTTATCTTTATAACATCTGGTATAATCCCTCATACTAGATAATGCATGTACAATATACCTAAACTAAATATTTGTAAATAGCCTTCTATTTTATTAGGCACAATTACAGCCACAATAAAACATATCTTATCTTTTAGATGGAGTATCTCAATATCAACTCTTTACTCTTAAGGTTGCATACAATACAACAGTTGTTCGAATTATTGCACTACCAGTGATTTTCACTGATTGTGATGAAAATGTGATAACTCTAAATGGTGATGAAAAGTGGGATGGCACTAAATGGGATGCAACCCGTTTATCTCATGAACACGTTTAATCCTTGGATGCATTTAATCTGATGCTAAAGCCATTTTTATTTTGCTATTAATGGAATCCCTTTACACCCGAGAAGAAGATTCTAGGTTATGTTGAATTAATAATAAGACAAAGTTTATTTCATAGATCGTAGTTCTTTCTTGGAATCAAATATGAATCTCACGACAATATTAGCTTCTAGCCCGCGCCTTCGTTCATATAACGTAGAATGGATTCCTTCATATTTTTACTATAGCTCTTACTATCAACACAAATTTTGGTCTTGCTTTCGATTCTGATCCCGGTACCGCTAAAGCAGATAATTCTGTATACTTAAAACGATTCAGTCGCTGTCATTATGACGTGAAAATCACATCAAGATGTGAAGGATGCCTGCAACACGCCCTCGGTTGACCTAAATTTGACGTCATTACGATACAATTTGAATCGTTTTACAGAATTGGTCTGCTATGTCTATGCCGGGCACGCTCTAGATTCTAGTCCTGGCCCCAGACTTGATTCCGACCACGATCTTTTTTTGTTCGTCCCGGTTCCGGCTTTCGATTCAGCCCCCTGTTTTGCTTTCAGTTATGATATTTCTATTAGTCACTGTATTGATTTGGTCGAAACTAAAACAAATAGTATGAAAATCAAATATAAGCCATATTATACTAGGGTAGTGTATCTTTCTATTGGTAAACGAATTTTTCAAAATCGTTATATTACAAATATGCCGATGAAAGTAAGGGAAATGTAAGATGGTAAAGTAATCTTACTTACTAATCGCGTTAGTACTTCGGCACAATAATACAAATACACAGTCGAAATAGGGGACAAAGGTTAGATTTTTTTTCAATAACCTTTCTGTTCATATGTAATACATAAATCACTTCATCAAAATTTCAACTCAATAAATGATGCATGATCACATATATTGGGAACAAACACATAGACATTAATTATTTTTGTAATTTGATTTACTTATTCCAATATAAATGTTATTAATAATAATAATAATGAAATGATTTAACATTTTGATATTAAAATTTTCAGAAAGCATTTGCTCCTTTGAAATTATGAGTCTAATGGTATATTTGAAGTATTTCAACATTTCAAATTCAATATCAAAATATTGAATTTGAATTGTTGAAATACTTACAATTTATCATTTTACACGCGTTATGGACACAACAAGCACAAACTGGCTTAAACTAGTTATTATAGAAAGAACCAAACCTATAAGAATTCATACTTGTTTACCTTATTTTCTAAATTCTGATAAATTTTATAATAATACCCTTATTTTAACAAATATTTACCAAATAAAGATTTAAAATTTATATACATGTAGATTTTGTATATCTTTTTAAGGATCTATTTGAACATTTGCACACATCCCTCTAAATATTTTTTTTATGTATTCGATTAATATGTGTAAACAGTTTATTTTTATTTCTTGTATTGAATTTATATCTATCCAATTTTTTTCGCCTTAAACATATCTAGTTTTTTATGTTCACTAAGTTTTCTTATATTATTCTTATAAATATTTCTTATACGTATTTTCAAATCGTATAGTTTAAAAATTGAAAACGTTAACAACCATTTTGAAAGTCTTTCTCTTGTAATTAAAGGAGTGAAATTCGGCAGTGAAAAGACAACAATTACGGTACCTATTCGATTATTATGTCGTCATTATGGCAATATTGGAATCGTTTTTCGACGTGAGTCGTCGATCTAGATGTGCGCCATGGTTTCGACGTGTTTTACCGCTAGACCCCAGTACCTAGTATTACATTTCTTTCATTTTATGGTATCAGGTTTATCAGAAAGTTCGTATATCTGAAACCAGATACTCAATTCTGTGCCGGTGGATTCAGTGCCGTTGTGGTGCCAGCATTCCATTCGTTAGAGGAGTCCTGTTACTTTTAATATATATCAGTTAGGGTATTTGAGGAAAATAGCATAAAGGAGTATGTGTGCATAAGTAGGTTAAATAGCGCGTATCCTAATACATGGCTGGTAGCAGAGATCCAGGGTAATAAACCACTTCCAAAATCATCTCAAGCAGTGATCGACGCTTTAGATCGTGGTTTATGTTAATAGTTGCAAGATATATGGAAACGTGTTTTATTCGTTAAGAAACAGCTACTCGCAGTTCATGGTTTTCTTCTTTGATTTCTCGCTGTTAGTATAGCGTTTTTTTTTACCTTACAATCTTTTTATTTGAAAGACCGCGTAATAAAACATTGTTTTGACATTCGTTAAATGTCTCATAACATTTTTCAGAAGTAACAAAACGAGTCATTTCCTCGCTAATAATATCGTTTTTAAAAAAGTTGTCGTTTGAAACACCATTTGTAAGTCTCTTTTTCATCATAGAATTTTTATGGGGCAAACGAATGTATGAGCCACCAGAAAGTAAGTCATCACCGCTGCCCTTAGCCGCAACTCACTAGAACGTGCCCTTTAGATTGGAATAGACTCTTTTCTTGGAGATATTAGATCTTTCTAGAATATTATTGTGCGTGACAGAAAATTGGGCATGAAGCGTGCAGTAGTAGAACACCAGCCATCAAGGTGGTGATAATTGTATTTCTGACCAACGGAAAGATGATGGGATTCAGCAGAAAGAATAAGATTGAATATTTCTTCATCGCACTTCCCATAGAATATGTGATAAATCATGCACATAGATGCTACCACATCTCTCTGCAAAGCTTATTTTAGGTTAAGCTGACCGAATACCACAGAGTTTCCGAAGATTCGAGACGCTCGAGGTTCGATACGGTCTAGCGGCAGGAGTTTATATTGAGGTACTCCAATCCAGAAGTGACCACCAGTACCTTAGATGTAATCGGACCTGTGCCATCTAAAGTGAAAAGCGATGATCCAGCTCGAAGTATTATCGTTCTCTATTAAGTACCCCAAGCTTTTTGGAAGCTAGTTTTACTATGTTCTCTAGATGATGGCGAAACTGAATGCTTTTCAATATGTCTGTACTAAGACGATGTGGCACTAATAGGAGTGCTTCCGAAGAAAGAAAAAAGAATAACGAGGGATTTTTTAACGGTAAATGCTCAAAGTTGCGTCTTTCTGGAGTTAAATTCCATAAGTTTGTTCTACCCCATTCCAAGACTCTATAAGGTCTAAGGATGTCACAAGAGTTGCTGTCGACACTTCTACATGGTCCTAAGAAATATTAGTGTAGAAGAAGTATAGTGTGCCCACAGTACTGTCATCCACTTACCAACGAACATCACATATTTTCAATGAAACATAGATTTTTGTAATAATACTAGAATCATTTTAGATCTTGAAATGCCGTAAAACTAAAATTTTATTATGAGAGATACACGCAGTCCGTAGATCTCAACGAATGAAAATGACATATGAATCTTGTAGAAGTTACGAGAAAGAAGGAAACAGCGAAAATGGTTTATACCGATATCTACTTGGATTCATGAACTGCACAAAGTAAAAAGCCCAGATTTCAGAATTTCACAAAATAAAAAAAAAAACAATTAAAACACCGTCTACTAACGACATCCGCAACATCATCAAACGAATGAAAAAAGGCACAGCACCAAGCCCGGGTCAAATGGTTATTGAATTATACCAGCATATGCCAGAAGTATCTATACAACAAGTTACAAAAATCATTGGAAAAGCATGTGAAAGCGACTCCTTTCTGCAAGAATGGGTGGAGACAATGCAAATTCCAATCTCCAAAAAAAGCTAGACCAGAGTCTGTGAATGATTATAGAAAGATATCAATCTGCAATGCAGACTACAGAATTTATTCCTCTTACCTCTTAAAACTTAAAGCCGTAAGAAATCAATCTAGACTGAAAACATAACATATCCTCGAAGGAAAAACAATCACCAAAATTTTCGAGGTTAGAAGAATATGCTACTACGGTAATCTATTAAGAAGAGACGAACCTCACATACGTAACTCTGCTTTAAAATATACTACAACAAAGAGAAATGTTGGACGCCCTATTTATACATGAAAAGTCTCGCTTCGACAAAACTTAAGTTATCTCAATAGGAACCAGGAGGATTGGCCACATTAGCTCAGAACAAAACAAAAATTAAAAACACTGCGGATGAACTATACCAACTCCAAGAAACGGACACTGATAACTCTACACCAAGTGAAGAAAATGATCAACGGGAAAAGTAAATTTATTTCATATTTCTTATATATATACATAGTTATGTATCTATATATACACATATATATATATATATATATATATATATATATATATATATATATACATTACTACAGGAACTAAGAAGAACAAAGCAAATTACGAAGGCTGTGGACGAACTCTACCAACTTTCACTAACACAGAAAGTTTATTCTCGTAAAGAAAATGAAGTATTGAAGATTAACTGAGGAAACTACGAAAAAAAGAATATCTTAAACCACATATGAGTTATTGCAACAGGGGCCAAAGGGAAAAAGGCCACATTAGCAAAGAGTAATGTAGAAACTAAAAGATTACGGATAAACCACACCAACTCCCAGAAACAAACACTGAAAGCTCTGCACCACGCAAAGGAAACGGAGAACGGAAGACAAACGGAAGAAACTTGCCCTTCCACTATATATTGACACATTATAGTGTTTATTGCCTATCCTGAATCTAGTTTCTGGCTAAAGGTTGCACGAATAGCGGCTGATGATGCAGTTGAGTGATGATGATGATGAAGAAGAATCGTCATATACATGAATTAGCAACTGTTTTTTTTATTTTATTCGACTATGGCACGTAGTCGTAGCCAGAAATACTACCAACATGACAATAGTTGTGTACCGATATATCCCGAATTAGCGGGTTTTTATGGCCAGAACATAGTATCTAATGTACTTATTTATGGGTCGATTTCATGATGCACCGTCAATCCGTCGATCAGATCAACCGACTGTCAAGTCATAATTCTTATACGGCGGCCGGTTAACATTTGACGTATCGCTTAAAATTTAATAGTGCTTGGTTAAGTTCACCAATCAAACTTTTAATTAACAGGCCGTTAATTAATATTTAAAACCTTTACATATAATCTAATTCTTAACTTCGCGTTAACGGCCTGTTGATTGTTAATATTGGTTGGTGAAATAGGATCGTAATGGGCCTTAGATATCATTTAATAAAAAACAGCATTTTTTCCAATATTAATTTTTCATGTAATGAACATCTGAATCAGTAAGTAATCATTATTTTGGCATCCTGTTCTGTCACTTCATAACGACTGCAGCCTTACAAACAATCTTTATTATTTCCGTTTATGGACCCAACGGCGTATTTGTTATTTTCGCGCTCTTTATCGTAGCCGAAATAGCTCAGTTGGGAGAGCGTTAGACTGAAGATCTAAAGGTCCCTGGTTCGATCCCGGGTTTCGGCAACTTTTTTTTCTGCTAACTAAATTTTCGGCTCTCTTTTCTTGCGCAAAAAATAATATACTATTTATATAATTTTTCAAAATAATACCATGACCATTTTTTACTTTTACAAAATTTATATTATACAAAGAACTACAATTAAAAATTATATTCTATATAATCTTTTTTTTTTTCAATCTCTTCCAGTAGGTATTCAGTTTACCACATTTGTTGATTTCTCAAAAAATAGATGTTCGCAGGAGCAACTGTCATCAGTACTAAAAAAAAAACATTAGGATTGTATTAATAAAGCACTAAATTGCGGAAAATCCTGTCCTATCTATGATTGGTCCATGACATATCAGAATTAAGTTCATAAAGATGCATTTCAAACTTAATATAATTTAATTATCGCAAATTTTTAACATCACTTTAGTTAATGTCGATAAAAACTCGTTTACATACATTACATTGTACAAACAAAGTAGTCACAGTCAACTTTTAGCAGATGGTTAACCTGTTTACGCCCTAACGTCTAATCTGTATGTTTACAGATTATGTCTAATCTTTGCTGTCGCAAAGGCGTAGTTGTGTTTTTCGTATTTCATTGTATGATTTTTTACATCTTGTTTTCATCCTTTCATTCCTATATCTCATTGTCAATATCTATTAACGTTGGTCGTTACATTTGGTTGTAATAATTAAATTATCCATAATCAATCAACTAGTTTACATAGTGAATTTTAGGCTGCATGCAATAAAAAGGTCTTACCGTTATTTATTATTATTATGTAAGCTTATTTGTCTTCTATTGACTACACTTTATTGATATAAATATTTTAAGTATTGCAGTACGTTTATTATTAAAGTTTTTTTTTATTACAGATACTGCAACAATTAGTAGAAGGTATGTTTATTACATATAATTACCAATTTCTTTTGCTGCATCACATTGTACTTATTAATAATTAGATAAAACCTGCCACTTCTTATTTGTTAACATAAAACAACTTACTTTTTTGATGGTTAACTGTATTTACTTAGTCATGATTAATTTTTAATGTGTTTTGTGATTTCTTAGATCGAATAGAACCACAGTAAGTAGTTGCATGTATTTGTCATGAAAATTTGAAAATCTCAGAATTATAGCGAATAAATTTCAGTTACGAGTATTCCAATAAAGATATAATAAAATAAATAAATATGATGCTTTTGTGTAATAATTAAATCTTACTGCATCGCAAATAAACGATTATGACACAATTAAATAATATATATAATTTTTTATAACACCACGTTATCGACTCAGTTTGTCAGTAGTAATTTGATGATCATTTATACAGTTAATATTGTGAACACACTATAGAACAATTTAAACCAATTTTTCGCTATCCGCAAATAGAAAACACATTTAATATACCGTATCCGGCCACGACTGTGACCGCAAACACTCTTCCTTTATCTCTTCTTCCACCTGTGGCTCATTTTATTTTGCTATACCTGTCATGATATACTACTTCTTGAAGGATATTTATATACCTTAAAGTATAGAAAATTTGGTAGTTATCTATCAAAAATATGTACATCTATATATTAATAAAAAAATATGTACTGTTGTCCAAAGTACGTAATTTACATAAACATGTTTTTATTTATAAAAATTTAAGGTAACTGTTATTTTTCGTTATAAAATCAAGCCAGTAAGACTCTGGAACATTTGGGCCCATTCACTGTATATGGGTTCCGATTTAGAGATCTAAATACATTCGACAATAGACTTTTTTAAATAATAAAAACCAGATATTTTCCTGGTATAGAGTGCGGCAACTAATTTTCTCCGTAACCGGACTAGTACAGAGGGACAGCTTATTTCGCGATCGTCGCCGTTGCCTCTTTAGCTCAGTGGTAGAGCACTGGTCTCGTAAACCAGGGGTCGCGAGTTCAATCCTCGCAGGAGGCAGAAAAAGTATAGCTTTTTTTTTAATCTGAAATGTGACAAACTATCTTCAACTATAGTTCGGAGAAAAGACCAACAAGGTAAGTTTGTTTGATGATATTTTTTAATTATTTCCTAACATTTCCACTATCATTCTACGTTTTTTAAAAGGTAAGTTGGAAAAATCTGGTGCATTGACTGCTATAATTATGTTTCTAACTAATACGCACGATAAGATCGACATTTTACAACAACAGATACCTGAATGTAATATCTATAATGACGCACTAACAAAACAGTAAGTAGTTTCGTTATCAAAATCGTACGGAAAATTTATATAAATCGTGATTGTGCATTGTAATCTTTAACCTTGTATTCTCAATCCTACATATTATCTTGTTTACTAGATTTCCCCTAGAAACTGTAGCTTTTTTATCAAATTTATTGTCCGAGATATATCAACCTTATATCTATTGAAACGCTTCAAATATTTATTACACGAGTCTCCGGTCGTTCATAACCTGATCACCTAAACCAGATGTTTACAGACTTAGTCGATTTTTAGAGTTTCGAGCCAAATGTCAAAAAAGGAGCCTTATAGTTTCGTTATGTTCGTCCATCTATGCGTATGTCACGCGCATTTTACTGAAGAATTACAATATGTATATTAATGAAATTCGGAGTGTAGGTGTCTGGTATAAGCTGCTACTTAGTTTGGTAGCAGCTTATACCAGACACATTAATATTTCTAGGGGGGACACTCCATGCATGTAACAGAACTACAAAAAAAAATTTTTTCAGCAAACATCAACGTGTTGCACATGTTTCGACAGTTCTTTTAAAAAATAATTTTCGATGTTCTTTTAGAAATAAAGTTTCTCAACAATTTGTTTGACTAATTGAATATTTTCAGAAATAATCGCTCCGAAGGTAGCAGAAATTGTCCCCGCTCCTTTATTTATTAAACCGTATGCACGAACAATGTGAAAAAATTACAAAGGTAACGCTTAACAAATACTTTCAACGAAAATTCATTTTGAGCATGATGGGATTTACCGTTTTTAGTTATCGTCGAAAAGCTAAAAACTACGCTTCTTAATAAAAGGACGTAAGTGCCTTAAATATACCCTCTTTTGCTGATGCGCTTTAGTTTACACTAGTTTAATAATAATAGTCGACATACCTACTTGTTCTTCTAGTTATAGGCGACCAAAGTGCTTATACCTATTCTGTGCGGGGACACATGGAAAAAAATGTAACAGTTTTTTCATCTGTAGAGCATTTCTTTGTAGTAACGGCTTCGCCACTCTACAAAGGGCATGGTGCAACATGCTCTTGGTCGGTTGTTCGCTAATGATGCATCTCGGGTTCTGTACCTACTATAATACCGTATGTTAGTTAACACGTCCGCGCCGCATTCCCGTTGAAAGTATCATATTCTAATTACAGTAAGCGTAATGAAAGTAAACATAAACAAAAACAGAAAAATAGACAATTTCTTCTTTTATTGTGTTCATTGTAATTTGAATATGATATTCTGTATCGGAAAAAAGTGGCGCGATGTATTAGTGTATTCATTTTTTTTTTAATGAACAGCTCGGCGTCGCTTTTCTTTTATAAAGTATCATAAGCATAATAAAATTATATAAAATATGTCTTATATATTGTATTATACATAAACATAATAAAAGTAAAAATAAACATAGCCAGAATATAAATAACTTTCGCTTTTATTATATTCATTGTAAATTATTTTTGCTCTTATTATGCTTATTGTAATTAGAATATAATACTGTCTGTATACTGTATTAAACGAATCGCGCTATTTATCCCTGTGGATAAATAGCGCGATATTGTTCATTTACGTATGGGTCATTTCATGGGAAATTGAGTCAATTTTTTTTTCCGATGAAGCATTTTTTTTCGTACCACCTACAGTTTTCATTTCTCCACTCCAAAATTTTGCACGTGCATTTCAGAATATTCAACAAAAAATTTACGAAAACAAAAGTCCCAAGTTTGAAAAAATTGAATTTGTTCACAACAATGCACTAAATTGTTGTTAAAAAAAAAACGTAAGGCGTGCTATAGGTTTTTTGAAAGCTTGTACGCTTACGCACAATTAAAGTGCAAATGGAACACTTTGCGTTGGAAATTTTTTTTGCAATTAGTCATTAAACAAAAGGTTTTTTAGAGTACGGAATTTTGAAAAATCATATTTAAAACTTTTCAATTATCATGAACAAACATGAAATAGCTCATATACAATAGGGTTACATTTCTCTTAAATCTCATTATAATAGAAAAAAAATCAAGTAATTTAATAAAACTAATCAAGTTAAATTTGATTAAATCCGTACATCCTAATTGCATATCAATTGGCGGCCGTGGCAATATTTCTTAGAAGAGATTTTTTGTTGTAATTATATCTAGTGAAAGGTTAAAAATTATATAAAATTTCAGGAATATAGATTCCTTTTTATAGTAGTATACTTTTATACAATATAAGTATATTCTATTATTAGTAGTAACGATGTATGGCTCCATTTTTTTGTTAATTAACTAACACATATACAACTGTATTACGTTGTATATTAGTTAATTAACAAAAATCACGCTGCAATTTATATGACCGTTATTTCTTTTTTTTTTTCAAATTATATACTTATTTCAATTTTACTTTTTTCTTGTAACATGTAAATATCATACACACTTAGAGAATGGATTTTTGAAGATTTTTTTCCTCCATTATTGGATACAAGACAAAAACTGATGCAACCGAAAGATTACATACATTTATTTTCATTTGAATACTGAAATCGAGCTCTTTTAAACGAGCCACGTAGTGTATTAAAAATCTGGTTCTTAAAATACTTGGTATTAGAATATTCATTTGTAAAATTATTGGAATCCTCTCACCACAAACAGGTCCACATAGTGTAAAGTGAGTTTTATGACTGTGTTGACCTGTACGTCAAAAGTAAAAGTAGTCGAAAACATCGGGTCAGTGCGAATAGAACTTACGCCCTGAGGGTCCCGTACAAAATTAAGTATGTATGTAGATGTTTCATCCATTAAAAGATTCGATTATTTTTGTCTTTTTTCAATACTGATACAGGTGAGTTATTGATCCCAGGAATTCCGAAAATTTTGTTTCAAAAGCAATGCATCGCAGAAAATTTACATCAAACACAACTTCGAGCTATTACGGAAAACATTTTACTGAAATTGCTTATAAAATAATCAGCAAATATAAAAGTAAGTTGGAATTTATGACACCACCAGTATTTGTAACCTACCCCTCAATAGTTTTAGGGTTTCTTCGGAATGAACTTGATATTGTCTAAATATATGTATTGTTACCTGATTACAGCAAAGCCAAAGGTTCGTAATGATTTAACAGCGTATGTATGTGGGTATATTCATCTGTTCTCTCGTAAATTCGATGTACTCTGTTCATAATACATATGTAAATCAAAATAATTTTTAAGTTGGTACAGTGCAATTCCGCTTCACAGTTAAGGCGATCGGCACTTGACGGCGGCCCGTGCTCTGTAATTAATTGTCAAGTTAGTACGTGCGATCTATATGCGCTATCGCTATGGAAAAAGCTTTATTTACACCTATTGACATTTCCAATTTGAACTTGTACGACGACCTCAAGAGGGATCCTTTTCATAGCCGAATTATTTATGCAATTTTAGTAGTTGGGTTTTAGTTTTTAAACTTGTATAAAACGTCGAATGAAATGTTATCTTACCTTTTTGGAAAACCACGCTCAAAATCAAGGAGTTGAATTTAAACGGTATAACTTGATTAAATAACCAAGTCGTCCTACTTTTGTACTAGGTCTGAACTTTTTATTTCGCAAAGGAGCACTATGTTTTTTGTTAGTTCGTTTTTAATTCTGCTATTCGTGGAAAGTACAGCATCAGAAGGTTTTTTTTTTAAGAAATTAATTACAAAAGGCGTCGATCGAAGAAACGTCAATACAATAGTAGACGTGGCGACGCGAGCACAATCTGCATACAACTTTCACCAGCCGGGCTTCATTTTCCTATTTTTCCAATGGAATTACAAGTTCGTTTTTCATTATCCATTTGTACATAGTTTAGGGAATCGTGCGCAAATCGAGCACAGGAATTCTGTTTCGAGAATCGTTATATCAGTAAACGTGGATCTCTCAATAATACGTTATTACTATACGTTAATAGTAACATTACTTAGTATCGCGTTAGTCGACGCGACGTATCGACGCGAGTACACTCAATCTCATATACATAGTTCGGAAATAGCCTGGCATCGATCCAGGCGCACGCACAGGAAACGGATATGGCGTGCCGCCGCGGCCGCTGTGTGGACTCATGATCTAGCCCAAGAGCTAGTGGCTGTTTCCATTGCTCTTTTAACATGGACAAGTTGAAAAAGTAGCGAATAGTAATCTGCTTTTACATATTCAATTTGTATTCTGCTCTCTATTTGTTAAAACTTGTTTTTATTTATGCAACAGAACTCACACTCGCCATCATGATAAGGTCATACTTCAAATAGAGGTTGCCGTTGACCGTAGTATTCGCGCTGGCCAAGTAGGGACTTTTACGTGTTCTGGAAGGCTCTAATGTATCTTTTCAGATTAATTTATGATGTCTTCCTTTAGCGTTTATATCAAAATATAATTGATGTTTTTATCCACACATGAATTAAAAAAATATTAGCGCCGCAAACGGATTCGACTCGCATCTCTTGCGTTGCTTACGCGGAGTATGATAACCCATTACGCTATCATTTATTTTTTGTTAACCAGAAGAAAAATATATCCGTTTTTCTCAAGCGCTCTTACAATTGTTTACCAACGCACTGCTTATTAAGGTGGATTTAGTTAAATTGATAACCAAGAAACTAAAAAGAAAACGTGTATTCCTTTTCATTGACTAATAATAAATTTTAAAGTAAGATATGTTTAAGAGAAAAGAACGAATTTTAACGCAATTTCTGTAAAATAATCACATTTTGAAAGCTTTTGTACTACAACCATTGAAATTACCTGCGTAATAATTTGTGAAATGTACATTATAAATAATTTCAGAATATTAGAAAGAATGAATAATATAATCGGCCTCTATTCTCAGCGACTGAGGCCCCGTAGGGATGGTACTATATTCTTTTTACAGGTATCAAATCGATCATCGCTATATCGAAATTTCAACCGATCGAACAAACAACGGATTCATCCACAGAAAACTGTGAGACGTGGATGTATTACATTTCTGAAACTTTCCGCCGCAGCATTAAGAGACCTTTTTCTTTTCAAGTTATAGTAAGCCTAACTTCAAGATCGAACAAAGAATTTGACTCAGCTGGCACCTCAGCATAGTTCGCAAATCTAAAATATATTTGTTTTAAAAGAAGTTGTTGAAGATAATTCATAGCTACGACACTGGTAACTTGTAAACTAGAATGCTTTGTAGGGATTTGTTCCCAATAAAATCCCATCTTTAGGACAATTTAAAATATAATATAGGTGTAAATATCTAGTGAGATAACCTGTGGCAAAACCTCATCGAACGGCACAATCCAAATCGGCTTGCCATCAAATATTTAACGTGCGCTTGAACCCTACTAATTCACCACTATTAATATCGCGCCTAAATACTCTGTTTTATTACTTAACTAGTTTTCTGTCTGCGTCTTAGCCCGCGTGAATGTAGATGTGTTCCTTCATCTTTTATACTGAACGATTTTGCTGTCAATCTCGATCTCTTTCCAGCTCCCAGTTCTGGTCCCCGTTCTATTTCTGTTTCAGATTCCGATCACCCCGTTAAGTCTAATTCCGGTTCCACGATCGGTTCGACCCCGCTCTCGTTCTCAATCTCTCCCCGTTTTTCGATAAGTCAAACGCGTCTGATCATAAGATCTAGTGTAGATTTTGTTTTTCTTTTTTTTTTTTAACATTGTTGTTTGTGTTGTGACATCTAGACTAGGCATTTAACCAATTTGATATTGCATTTTATTATGTACATGATTCATAATTTTCAATTCATACTTTTAATGTAGTTACAACACTATGTTTTCATGATACGTAGTGTTCACCATAAGCTCTTGGACTAGGCGATGTGATGAGCGGGCACGTACGCGCCTGCGCCGAGTTCTGTGACACGACTGTCAATGATGTTATTCGATTTCACTGAATGAAAGTGTATTACCATCAGTACGTGACATGATGTAATTACAAAAATAGCTTTTGAGGTTGGTATATATTTTTTATGAATAAATCGAATAAGTTGTAACGACTTCCAACGAAGTATTTCAACGGCTGCTCACTTTTTTACCGCGCTATATTCATATTTAAATTGTTCACGTTCCTACAGAAATTAAAAGTTATTGCAAGAACGTGTCGAGCGGAAATATCATTTTTAGGCGGCCGGAATTCGTCCGTTTGGCCTCTAGATTTCGATTTATATACTGAATAAAGTAGAAAGTGTCTTGGCAATTTTAACGGTAAATTTTTCTGAGTTTAAATAGATATGTGAATATGTAATCGGTAATTGTCCGCATCATTATTCTTCAACACTGTCACGGGCAAAAATTATATTTGATAATGATTTTTCCGTTTGTTGTAAAACCTAGTTACTTCCTTGGGTAAGAGATCCTTATAATTTCGTAACACCCGTGAATTTGTTACTCGCACAAATGAAGTAATCTCCATTGACCACGTGCACTTATAACGTTTTTTTATTTTTTTAGCTGAGGGTATGCGTTAATTTTTTTAAACTCTGAAAGAATGCTCTATATAAATGATAGTTATTTTTTAAGAATATGTTTAAAAATATATCATATATATGACTAGTCAAAATGGAGGGATATCACATTTACCAGTTACAAATGTTCTTAACATTTAAATTTTTGATAATCATTCGTTTTATATTCTATTGTATTTAAAGTATTATGTGACTGAAGGAACCTTGTCGGTTTCAGAGTTTGAATACGTGGAAGGTGCAGTCGTATGTGTGTCAGGTAAAAGTGAATAATGTTTAGAAACATGTAATGTTATGCCTATTAAACCATAGGCAAATTGGATCGGCGCCGGTTACGGAGTGTGTGGCAATTTTGACTATATTCTATATTTTGTGCTATAGAAACTCCACAGCAACGCAATTTAATCTGAATATAAGCTCGCTTTTATTTTGTATTATATCTAAATTACTAAATTGCCAAATATCACTAAATGTCAGTATTATTGAACTCAAAAATGTTTGAAACCATATTCTTTGACTGTACGTAGAATATAAAATATTTATAGTCACGGCAATCATACCACTACTAAAAAAAAATCATGCAAATGGAAATCATACAAAGCCCGAAAACCAACATATCGAGAACAATATAATCCGGTCCCGAAGGAATCTTTCTTGTTCGGAATCACCGAGATATATGTATGATCTTTTGTGATACTGTTCACTGTTGCGAATGCATTGCTTTTGGTAGTACACCCTCGAAACTATATCCATGTTTTCAAAACCCGTAAACATACGACAAGAACTGAGAACAGGTCGGTTATATGATCGTGTGTAGGAATTCATTTTATTTTCCGTCTACTTGGCATTTGAGCGTCACTATAGCTTACTCGTCGAGCAATGGAAGTTGCCGATTGTGAAATGTAATGCGATCAGAAAAGTGACCAGTGATCATTTAGCTTCCCTAAAATATTCCTTATATACCTGGCAATGGTGAAACGGGCCCTATTTATGGTAATGAACGATTTTCGCCTTGAAAAGTCGATATCGAAAACCGTCGAAATAAGGAGATCGGCGACAGTTTTATGACATTTATTTCACTTTTATCTTGTACGTCGTTGTCACAATGCGTGCGCGCTTGGGTATTCATATTTTATCTATCACGTATCTGATAAACGTAACATAGATAACCATTAAAAAGGAAATATATGCGTTATCGATGCGATCTCTTGATTTACGTATAACTTTCAGATGTATACTGTTATCGTAGACTGTGTGAAACATCAAAATCATGCCTATTTTTTTTTATGATTTTCGCAGCGAAATAAATTCGCAGCTTTTGATCGCGGTTTTAATAAATTTCTTCCCATCAATCGGCTCAAGAATGCTATAAACGGTTTATCAAATGGTGTGGGTAGCGAATTGATAAGGGCACTGCAATTTCTGTGAAGATAGATTCCAGTCCGTGCATCAGCATACAGCGACTCTTTTAACATCGTAGAGGTGTTAGACAGCAGATCAATCTTGCACGCAAGATTGTTATGGCATCAAAATTACATCAACAGAGCCCGCGCGGCGCCGACCCTCCTCAGTCTGACGTAATTATGACGTTATATCGATATCGACGTAGTCATTTTAAGTTTACAGATTTGGTCTGCAGCGATGAGTAACGTCAGCATGGCTGTTTTACCGATGCATAGTTAGCTAGCTCTGTGTCATTTGAAAGAGCGGCGAAAATGTATTCTCTGTATTGTCATTACAAAATAAAATAGAATGATCTGTTTTAGCACCTTGTTTACTCTTAATATGGAAATAAACTCATTTAAATGACAATTCCGAAAATGCTTGGCAAACATACGTCATTTATTTTGTTAATTATTGGCAAATATCTGCTATAATGTCAGTACGTAAAAAAACCATTATAATAATTCACGAGCTTTATCAAGTAAAATTTTAATTTAGATCTTATAAAAGTCGATTAGTAATATAAATTAATGATACACAATCACTATGGTATCAAAAATTTACATCGAAGTATGTTGAATGTGACGTGACATACCTGCTATTCTAATTTGTATCCTTTTCTTACAATGGGGTTATTAATTGTACTTATTCGCCTCAGCTTCATGGGAATATCGCTTTTGAAACTCGAAAACAGGCAATACCAGATTCTTGTATTTATTCTATAGAGAGAAAAAAACGGATTCGAATTACGAATCAAATCAATTAATCAAAGAAGGTTGTGCAGCAAATTTTTAAATTGTTTTATTAATTTTAATGTTCTTCGTCCAATACCATGACTGTAAAATCCTACTAATTAGTTCTTAATCAATTCACAGAGGCAGAACCACGTGCCCAACTTGACTGAAGCACGAAAATAGGTCAGCTCGACCGGTGAAATACCGCATTCACAGAATAGAGATATGGAATAGCAGCTTCCGCCATTTCCTTACGTTCAGTGAGTGAAAGTTCCGGTGACACACTCCCCCTCGATCATTCCATTCCCGCCTACATCACCGCATTCATATTGGCTACGTTTTCTATCGTATGTGATATATCGTGATAATAACTCAACTTTAGCGTTATTTGAACAATCCTTAGTCCTAAACTTTTTAATATATTAAAGCGTTGCCCAAAAACGTTGTGTATAACAAACTTCATTGTAGACTATCCAGGCTAAGTATCATGAGGTTGTCTATCGTTACATTGGTGTTTATTTTGGTATATTTTTTATTTATACATAGCATACTTTTGATCCTGATAATTTATTTCAGTGGTGTCCTATTTATTCCTATATATCTGTCTATCTATGCATCGATAACTAACGTAGAATAATTTGATCTATATTTTATTTTCATGTACCAACGTTTACCCTCAACTTCGGCTAAATCGGAACCGTGACGTAATAGAGTCGCAATTGGATACGGGGCAGGGAGTAGAATCAGACCGGTTCAGGATCGTAATCGAAAGCGGGACTGGAATCGGATCGAGCCCGTCTCAGTCCTCCGACCTCAGAGTCGAAATCGAATGTGAAAGTGAGATTAGGGTCAAGAACGTGGCCGGGGCCTGAATCAGGAGCAAGTACCAGATACAATCAAGATGGGCATTGAGAATGGAAACGCGATTCAGATTGACAATGACATAGATCAATATGAAAAATGGAGTTCTTTCTATTCCCCGCGGGCGAAGCTCCTGGCGGTAACTACCAATTAATATCAATCGATTATTTTTTGCTTAAAGTATTCAATAAGTTATACATACGTGCAAAGCATATGCGTTTATAAGTAAATAATATTTAAACTTAAATAGAATATCGTTATTGGAGAGGTGAAAATCTGTATATTTTGCTTAAGAGCGAAGTTGTTGGCATCTGGGACCTTTAACTCACGATTGTATTTTAAAAGCATTCCCTTTGTTTGTGTTTCAATTATAGATTCGATCAAAAAAATCAACATTGCTTACTTATTAAATAAATAACTATTTTATATTATAATTTCCATGCGCGTCATCGTTCGTATTTGCCGTTGCCATGGCCTCGGGACTATTGTGAATGCTATAAAGGGCGCGTGCGACGGGCCGACGACCCGGTCGGTCGTCGGCCCGCAATGCGCCGGCGCAGCTTGCGCCTCGCCCTTCACTTCCCTTACGATCACCGGGGTACACGTTAAAGACTATTTCTTGGTTTTGCTATTTCAAACTGATAACACAGTTCAAAAACAATCCTTCATGTTGCAATTCAAAATGCATATCGATGAAAATGTATGTCTCTTATTTCTCACGCTTTGTCGATACATATACTTAATTATCAAATAAAATGTACCTTCCACCCTCGCGACTTTCTCGAATTCTAACCTAACTTAACTAACACGCCGACCTCATCGGATAGATTGCGTCCTCTATCTAACGATAGCCGATCTACGGGCCCCTCCTGTGTTCAGACACGAATCGTTGATGCCACCCTTCTGGTTAATTATCTTGCAAATGGAAACGCTCGGATGATTTAATTATATGGCTTTCGTCTTACGTGCAATTTCAGCGGATCAGTTTCTAATTCGTCCCATAGATCGAAACGGATTCGAGGTTATACCGTCAATTCACACAGTTGACTTGGGGACGCGAAAACCGATATTCGTTTGCAGCTTCAACGCATGTACTGTGTGCCTTATAGATAAATGTTTTCGGGCTCAATATCCTGAATATTTGTTATACAATCTGCTATAGTGTACACAAAGCGCAAGACAACAAGTTATGCGATCGGTAACGATTCACGAACATTACCAGCGGCACACATCTTATGGTTTGGAATCGTAAGCTGACTTGCAACCGCTATATTAATAAACAATAGAAAAATAATAAAGTCGCCTTTCTATTGACGATTGTAATTACAAAAAAAATATAGTCATTATAATAATAGGGTCTATTACAATAAGTAATATTTTTTGTAATTATCAACAATGCTAACATTTAATTATTTACAATCCTCTCAATCTCACAACACTAGCTATACAGATGTTATTCGAAGCTTCAATTGATATCGGCGTGGCGAATGAACGATTTTTGCGCCGCGCCACGGAAACCTTGAACGTATCCATTGCATATTTATCGGGTCTCGGCGTGACTGAAAATATTGGACTGGCAAATCCATTCTCATGTGCGCGGCGAGACCGTGAACGATATCCGGTGAATTACCTACGCAATGCCTATATAATGTGTATATGATAATTAGGTAGAGATACGATAATGATCAGCCCTCGGCCCGCATTGGATCAGCGTAAAGGGCTAAAGATCCAAATACCTTAATCTAAACCAGGCAGGTCGTAGGAGTATATGTATCAATAATGTGGTGATTAAAACCTGACATGTAATCTAAGCAATTCTGTACCTAACTATTCAATTTGGTTTAATTAAATTGCTTCACAAAATTATTTCGTATATATATTTTTCAGTTTATGTATAAATTATGATATGTCAATTATCTATTATGTTCGACATTGTTGTATATGTCAACATGTGTAGAATATTTTAAACATGAGATTAACATATGAACCGTAGTGGGTGACTATTATTCTTAGATCAAAGAAAAATTAGGTGATAACAAATAAACTACCTGTATTTATATTTCTTTGAATGTTTTAAATTTTATGCAATTGAACTGATTGAAATTGATTAAATGTTGATTGTTCTGAGAATTTATATTTGAATATATAATTCCTCATTCGCATTGTCACAAATAGCTTAAAATCGAATATTTATTTGTTACTAGATACCGATCCCTAAAATTTGAAATGCCATTTCGCATGACTAATCTGGTGGTAAGAGACAGTTTACCAATACAAAATTCTGTACAACCCAATAAATAATCTGTAAAGAAAACACGCATAATAATAATTATTAGAGTTGAAATATTTTGTATGGAATTTTTACAAAACTCAAACTTTTAGTTTTGCGAAGATGGGAATATAGACAAAGGTAGAAATGATGTGTTATTTTTAAACTCCCTACAATAACATCATAAAGGTTGTGGACCAGAATAGGCGGCGTTTTACTTGCAGACGTTGCATCATCGATATCGTCGGAATGCAGTAATTAAAAGCACCGTTCGTCGTGACGAATCGCATCGTCACCGGCGCTGTGCCCTTGACAGTGACCTTGCCGGACAAGCGTCCAGCTGCAGCGATATTTTTATGGTTTTGCCTCTTATCGCTCTTTTGATAACGAGTGAGGTAATAATAGTAATGTATTCGTTACCACGGAACAGAAGGGAAACATGTGCTACAAAGATGACGACAAACTCGATAAAATTATTTGCATACTAAAATGTTTTTTTTTTTTGAGTAGACTCGCAAAAGTTCGGCAGTCTGCAAGCTGACAATTTTTTATATTCACTTATAAATATATGCCTATTTCTCACAAAGGTAGACGAGGCCGTAAATCCCCACATGCCAGTGATCTTTGCAAATCTTTCTTGCTTCACTGACGTCATTGATCCTTTCATGCAAGCTCGTCGATTTCGTATGTATAAAGTTTGGCTTTTTTTGATGGTACACCAATTATTTATCCTAGACAAAATTTTCCAGGACGATTCTTTTTCCCGAGCGCTTATTGTGGAACACAGCAAGCAAGGTTCTATTCATTTTAATTCCTGCATCAACTCTTATTGATTAAACGCTGTTAATTCAAGAAACCATAAATACGACAAAACAGAAAAATTTAGCACCTCCTCCACTACCTCTCTTTATTTAAGGAACTTTTTGTTAAAAATGTTCTTAAAATAAGTCTTGAAAGAGGCCTTTAATGTAGCTACCAATCATAATGTACATTTATAGACAAGATCCAAACGTGTATTCATAAACTTGATCAGCCATTAATTTTTTCGATCGACAGGTGTTTTTATTTTTTTTTTTTGAATACGAATGATATCTTATAAGATTATTTAGGCTGCCTAAAAAATGTTAACCAATCTATACACCGTTCTCGAGTTTTGTAAAGCCTTAGCATAAGTCGAACTATTTCCTAGTCGAGAACGAATACGAGACATATGGTTTAGCGTGCCTACTTCTCTAATCTTTACAATAGTTCTAGTTTCTGTGACTAATAGTGGCTGCATTCTTGTGGTGGGACGTCGATAATAAGCGCAATATCCGAGTTGTATGTGCTTCTTATCAAACGTGTATATTTGCCGTGTACAAACGAGGCGAAGGAACGCAAGACGGTGGCCAAGGTCGCCGTGTGACTCATGCAGATGGTATACAATAATAAACTCGTGTTCGTACATACATTAATTTGATGCGTGTAGCGAATGTCATTGACGACTCGAGAAAACGGAAAGTATTGTACAATCCATTTGTGTTACTTACTTTTGAAACTTAGCAAGTGTAGTGAATTATATCACTATTCGTACTAAAAAAACAACGAGGACTGTATAATTTTCGTCTATTTTAATATAAATAATAACAACAATAAATGACATCAAAACACTGTTCATCCGATGTTAGGTGCTTATAAATTTTCTGAATGGCTACGTTCTCTAATGACAGTCAATCGTACGTAAAAATCAGTTTCAGTGATTACAGTGATATACATATTATGTACATAATAGATTCGCGATTGCCAATCGCGAATTACGACTTAAAAGATAATGGCCCAGCGTTCTCAATTTCGTCTGTGTAGGACTCGGTTTTGTCACAACTCAGTAGGTTTATAATTTACTCTTTTAATACAGTTTTATAACAATTTCAGTGCATGTATCTAAGGAGCAAAATTCAAGCATTTATCTCAGATTAATAGTTCGAAATTTTATTGCTATTTTATGACATTATAACAATTAAAATCGAACTATTGTCGCGTTTTATATGTGAAAAAATAGTAATTTCAAAATGCAGGAAGGATCTTAGACGACCCTCCCCCCGATACAAATGTTTTGCCAGACATCAGTGTATATTACTAGATTTTTTCAATCACGTTTTATAAGTCGTTATTTGCCTATTTTCAAAAGCAAATATGATGTCAATATTCCTCGTTTCAATATAGTTAAATTTAAAAGTCAAAAATCAAGGTAAACATTATCGGTTAAAACAATGAGAAAACAAGGTCTTTCTTAAAAATACTGCGGGAAACATGGAAAAAGTGTAAAAACGTACTTTTTTCATTTGTAGCGCATTTCTTTGTAATAATGGCTTTGGAACCCTATAATGAGCATGGTCCGACATGCTCTTGGGCAGTTTTTTGTGTCAAGCCCCGCAAAATATTTTTGAACAGTTTTCAACAAAGACACGCTGGTTCTTACTAATTTATAAAATTTGACAATTTAAGAGAAAAAATATGAACATTCCAAATGTTTCTTCATATTCTTTATGAGCAAAATTTAAATATTCTATCTCACTAATCTATATCAAGAATGTTTTCATGCAATGATTTTGTATGAATTCAAATCTTAATTAGAACCAGAAGAAGCATTTGAAAGATTGGCGTTTTAGGAAAAAAGCCCTTCTAAAACGACTGTTGATCGCTGGTTGAACAATTTTAAGCGCGGTCCACTACCTTTGGCAAACACAGAAGTGGTCGCCTCTTGACGGCTGATGTTAGAGAAGAAAACGTGTTAGCAATGAAAAATTTAAATCAAGAAAATAGGCGAATTTTGTACAAAGATATTCAACATACACAACAGATTGGATCGGGAAGTTTGCATAAAATTCAGTACCTTTAGATAAGAACAAAAGTTTTACCCAGGGCACCGCACAATCCAGCGCAGGCTCAGAGGCAGGTTCGAGTAGAATGGTGTCATAACATGATAACGATATTTAAAGTAGGCTCATCTCGACTCGTGTGTGATATCGTGTGATGGAATTAGGGATTTATCAGTTAGATCCAGAAACGAAACTTAAGTCAACCGTGTGACCGTTTCAGCAAGAAAAGCAGCCGTAATATTGCTCGCAAGTTCTTTTCTTTGGCAGGCGAACGGACATGTCAACATCCTTAAGAGATCAAAGGAGCGTCAATGCTGAACGGTATATGTTACTAAATATTGGCCAGTTTTTATTATTGTGAGTAGTAAGCGGCCATATCCCGGTCTTCGTGGGCTACCGCTTCACCACGACGACGCGTCCGCGCATACGGCGCTCGAAACAAGGGACTTTCGACTGGGCACTGCTCAAACATAAGTTTAAATCTGTAAAGAGGGTGATCTTTATATATCACCCTCTTTACATTCCTCATTTGGCACCGTGTGACCTTTTTTATTCCCTAAACTAAAAAAACCAAATCAAGGTAAAACATCACTAGAAGATGCACTGGCTACATTTGAGAAAGCGTTTGTAGAGGTATCAAATGCAGACTAGAAAATGTGTATTGAATAACATTTTTTTATTATGTTTTTCTATCAATTGTTAAAATTTCCCCTAAGAAAGTATTATTTGCACATGTAATATCTCGACGAATCCAATTAAGATATTAAAAACTGGCGTTCGTCCACTTCTTTACCTTCGTAGATGGAATTAACTCCCTTTTTGGTCTAACACACAATTTTGTCGTTAATTTTGATCACGATCTCAGTCGCACTCTCGATTCCAAAGTCGGTCCTCAGGCTATATTATTAAGAAATATTGTAGTTTTTTATTAGAAACAGAATGTTTAGAATCGAATCATTAATTTCAAAGATTAACATCTACTGACAATTTTATGTCATTATAGTCATAAAGTTTTAAACGAGCAATTCTATTCAACATTGCATATAATATGTATACATATGCTATGACGATTTTGCAAACGACCCCAACAATTGCGATGAAATTTTTTATATCGATTAAAGGTTTCTTTTAAAATTCATCTATATGGATGTCTTGGAAAAATTAAGAAAACGTGATAAAAAATATTGCACATTACTCTACTCAACGTCATTAGTGAAATTTTGAATTCCGTTGTTGCTACATTATTGGTTCTAAAGAACAAACAGCAACTACAGATGGCGTTATTAAAAAAATGTTTAAGTGAATTTTTTAATCTATGTAATTATTGTTGGAAATGAACATCAACAATTTTCCTACGGAATGTAGTCATGTTCCAACGGCAAATCCGTAAAACGCCGATCAAAGCTGGGTTGCTCAGGTACTATATAAAAAAATGTACCATTTAATATTTAAGTTCACTGAGCGATCGTATCGTTGCTTTTATGATTTAATGCTCATGATTAAAGTCAGATAACGTAGTAACCCTAGAATGTTAAAAAGTAACTCAAACCCGGTTCTGCACGTTATGCAAACACTGTGCAAAGTTAGCGAGGTCGTATGTGTTCGCCGAAACCGAGGCCGATCTTACTTAACTTTTACGTTTCGTCAATTGCTTCAAACCTTTACCTCTAAAACCATTAAGATTAATAATTAGTTATGTATCATTGCGAGCCTAGCTTGACACCCTAGAGAAGAGTTTACTCTATATAGGACTATTTCTCTATTCTATGTTTTATTATCCCACTGACTATTCTTGCGCCAACGACGTAAGAAATGAAAGGGAAGGTCCTATAGACAAACTTGTTTAGGGCGTCATGGTAAACCTGCTGGAAACTAAAATGGAAATATATTGTAATTGTCTCCAAAAATTCGATTTAATACAATGATGATAATAATTATGACGAAACATACGAAGCTTACAAACAGTAATCGATTTCTATCTAGTAAAATCATTAAGCTTAGACCAATTTACACTATCTAAGTAAGTAAATATATACTTTCTACTTTTGAAGTCGGTGCCAAGCCACGATCTACTTATATGTTTACGATCTACTTGTATGTTGTATAAGATTAGAATTAATAGTACCAAGTCATCAACGTCTTTTTGATCATTTTACGCATACCACCTAACTCTTTGTATAGTACCACGCACGATACGCGACCGCTTTGAATTACCTGCGAATGATCCAATGCGCAGGTTTAACGCTTCCCGGCCCCACCTTACCGCCTTCCTATTTTCCGCCATTGACGCGTTCGTGATTAACTTCACAACGACAGAGTCTCGTGCGTTGTGTAGCTTAGGACCAAGTTCGAAAGTAGGAATTACATGTATATTGTATATGTACTTACTCAGATAAATTGGTCTAAACCGAACGATTTCACTAAATAGAAACCATAGTATAGAAATCCATTATTGTTTTGCAAGTTTCGCATGTTTCGTCATAGTTATTATTATTATCAGTGTATTAAATTAAGTATTTGAAGATAATTAATATTATTTTTATCTTCCGGCTACAAAAATTTAATTTCAATTTTCATAAATTGGGAAGTAATCTATAACTGTCTTTAGTCCTATTTTCCAAAATCCAGTTTTCATCAGATATTGACGTTTTAAGGTCTTAGAAATTTATTTCAATCACTGCGTGTATTGTCTGGATGTGTGTGTGTATGTGCGTGCGTGCGTTCATGCGTGTACGTGTGTGCGTGAGTCTGTGTCGATCGAAACACAGTTTGTGACATCCGAAAGTAGCCACTCAACTTGGACTTTCTGAAATGTTACCCTAAATTCAGTCAGTAGATTTTGAAGAATCTCAGAAGTAAAATTTTTAGAAAATGTGTTTTTAGAAAGTACCTTTTAGATTATTCTACTGATTGACACAAAATACTAATCAGTTTTTTGCATTGCGCCGCACTTGCCGTTTATCTTTAATAAGTGTCTAGATGAAGTCTTCTTTTCAGATTTGATGAAAGAAAGTAAAGTAATTCCATTATTTAAAGGCGGTAGTGCATCAAACCTCAACAACTTTTGACCCATATTTATACTACCATCATTTAGCAAAATTTTCGAAAAATTAATCCTAAATCAGCTGTTACTAGATTTTATACTAATAAATGTCGAATATTCGGTTTTATTCGGGGTCGTTCAACAACCAGTGCTGGCGTTGAGCTTGTGAAACATATTTTTGGAGCCTGGGAGGATTCGCGAGATGCAATTGGCGTATTTTGCTATCACTCCAAGGCATTTGATTGTGGTTATCATAAAACTCTAATCGGTAAACTACATCTATGTAATAACAGGTTGGTAACTCGACCTTCTGAAATCGTATTCGAGTAACAAAGTTCAAAGTCTTGATGAAAATAGCATGAGCTCATTTGGATTTGTAGACCACATGGGTGTAACACAGGGATCAATTATTGGTCCCTTTCTTTTTTTTAGTCTATATAAATGACTTGCATTGTTAAGGTTTATTTTTTTATTTTTGTGAGGCCCTTAAAACAGCGTTTGCGATTGTCGATATTACGAAGTCTGTGATTTTTTCTGTAAAAGTATTTCTAAAACGTAATTACGACTCTTTTTAAATATCTTCTAGTTTTTTTCACATTTACGTATCTTGATAATTCAACTGTAAGAATGTATCATATTTCCTATATTTAAAACAATACAGAGTGATTTTTAATTGTTTTTCACTAATACAATTATCAATGACGTGTATTTTTAGTAAAATATATGTAAACAATCAAATTATTGCTTTCTGTTCAAACAATGGTTTCCAAACTTTTATGGACTACCGCCCCCTTTACGAGAAAACAAAATTCCAACGCCCCCCCTTTACGAGAAAACAAAATTCCAACGCCCTCTTATAAAATATGTTATCATAAAAACATTTAATTCAGACAAGACCATACGAAGTGTTATGAACAAAATCGTAACTTAACCAACAAATGCAAGACAATACACAAAGCTGGAGCGCCCCGCACTGGACCACTGCACAAAGGCAAAGACAAGACGATTAATCAAAATTAGTAAAAAAATATAATAAAAAAACAATATTCAATAAGAAACATAAACATCAATGAGACATTTGAGGCTGGTGGAGTTTTAACAATTTGTTAATGTCGGGTTTCAATTTAATTAACATCACTCGCAAATCACCACGCTCAGTGATCTATAATCTATTCCTTTTATTAGACAGTAAATTAGCTACTGCACTAAACCCACGCTCAGCCAAATATGATCAAGGAAACGCGATTAAAAATTTCTGTACTATTTCCCACAATCCAGGGCGGAGAGATGATATTAATTTTTGGAGCCAGAATTCTTCGTATCCATTTCTTAATTTAACTTTTAATTTGTCATTAGTTGTGAGTTCTACGAGTTGTTCTTCTAAATTTGATGATTCTACTGTATCTGCCTTTGCGAAAAGATCTAAAACCTAACTTGGAATATTCATATTTAAAATATCCTGGAATCGCTTTGTAAAATCATCTTGAAGAGCGTCCGGGTGTTGGCAGTAAGTAAATCTTCCTGTTTTACCGATAATGCTGATAATGTCGGAAAGTGGTCGTATTCATCTCTTCCTAAGTTTCTTTTAAATAGAAAAAGTTTTCCCACAAAAGCAGCTACGATTTTTTTTTTTATCAAATTCAACTCATTACCTTACAATTGTAAGTTAACGTAATAAAATATTTTAAAAAGGTCTGTCAAATAAGCGATGTTATTTTTGGACGCAATCAAATTTCCGCGCAGTTCATTGTCTCTGTTTTCAAGGAAGTATTGTACCGAGTTAAATAGATTGAAAAAGTTATTCAAACAAACGCCTTTCGACAACCATCGTACTTCTGTGAGCAGCAGTAAGCGATTATAGTCTTTATCATTTTCACTACAACGTTGCCCAAATAATCTGTTATTTAATGGATTGTTTCTTATTTTGTTGATTGCTCTAATAACAGAATGGAGCGACGCATGCCGGCGTACATTTAGTACTGTTTGTTTTAAATGCGCAATGAAACCCTTACGACGCCCCGTCATTACTGGAGCACCATCTGTAGCAACTGACAAAATATTTTGAATAGGAATTTCTTTCTCTTGCAAAAAAAAATCGCGCATGGTATTGGTATGGTAAATATGGATTCTCCCTTTGTAACAGTTTCCAAAATTTTTGCAAATAATAATAACTCTTGATAAATTATTTCTTCTTTTATGAATCGGACGTAAGGCAAGAATAGTGCTTCGTTATGTGGTAAAGTTGATTCATCGAGTTGAATGGAAAATTTAGAAGTCTTTAAATATCACATAATGATAGTTCGACGTTTTTAGCCATTTCATCGATTCTTTTTTGCATTGTATTATTACTCAAAGGATTTTTGATGAAATCTGATGGCGAACAGTTTTTTTTTTATCTCTGACTGCCGGCATAATTACTTCCTCACCAATTGTGTGTGGTTTTCCTCCTTTTTCGATTAATAACGAAATAATAAGATAAACATCTTAGACAGCTAGATAAAATTTTTTTTCATCAAAATAGATATATTTTCAAATTATTTTATTATATTAAATTTCTAATTAGGTAGGTCTGCTGCGACCGCCTCTGACTGTCATAACGCCCCTCATTTGGCATCGGACCCGCTACCGCACCCACGAAATGCTCCAGCGCCTACTAGAGGGCGGTACCGCCCCTGTTGGGAACCTATACATAAAAATAATATAACTGTTGAATGAAATTTATTTTCCGCTATACATGAATATTGCACTCGTTTTGCTATAGCATAGTGCAATTTAATAATACATGTACTTTGTCGTAGTGGTTCACGTGACTACATAGGCACCTTAATAATAATGATGCATTAATTGATTTGAACAATTTATGAATTATGTTATATTGTATTACATTGATTAAGGTATAACAACACCATAAATGTTTTAATACGTAACTATCTTCATAAAAGTACCTGTTGATACTTTTTATGAAGATAGTTACGTGTATATTTAGAATAATTTTAGACTTTTTCAATAACATGAGTATTATTGAGACAACCAATTGCAACCTTGCGCGACGTACTGAGACACCTGTTTATGTTGGCGATCATGGGCCATTATACAACCGACGGGTAGCTACCATCATTGCACTGTTACGCACATCACAGAAGACACACACATGAATAAATAAAAGTAGTAGAAGATGTATGAAGTCACCCGCTGGTTTCATATACCTGCGCACCCCGTATCCGTTTCCCGTTGTTTGGTAAAAATACTTCTTATGAGTCAGGGTTAGTACGACCATGTTTTTGTACATTAAATTTTCTTGTTCTTAGAAAATAATTTGTCATTATACTCAAAATTATACTTAAAAAATAGAATCGATATTTATAAATGGATTCGTAAATTCTCTTAAGGACATGTTTGGTTCGCCTTGAATATTCAAGGACAAACAAAGTTCTTGCATTAAATTTGTATATAATTTAAGAAATAAAAGCAGATTTAACAGCACTCTGGTAGAGCCACGCTGTAGCCAACTTGGCTGTAGCATGAAAATGGGCCGGCTTTTCCGGTAAAATATTTATGATACACATATATACTTTTCATATAAGATGGGCATGAAGTAGCAGCTTCCACTGTTGTCCTTCGTTCAAAGAAATATTAATAAATATAATTTCTTCCATAGAGAGTTCTGGTGGTCCATTTTCCACAGTCAGTCCACTCCCTGCATCGGATATTTTATTACTTCCCAAGAGGCCGGGACGCATCGGTGACTTCTCTGAAGTTACGAATATCTAAGACGGCAATGATCCCCTACTATCTAGTGGTTTACATACTCCTTTGCCCTTTGGAAATTCCTATAAATAGACTTGTCATTGTTTTCTATTAAACTATGCCATAAAATTATTTATTAGATTGAGAAAATGTTTTCGTGACCATAGAGACGACCGTTGTTATCTTAATCGCTGTCACCAATACGATGACAACGCACTGACTGCTGTAGAACCGTTGGTTCTGTAACAATGGAACTAGTTATAGCTCCCCGAGATATGGTGCGAACGGTTGAACTTTACTTAAATTATAAGATCATTGATCGATCCGTCTGTGGACACGATTCAAACCTGTGCCTGCGAAGTGGTGTGAAAACAACGCTCTGGCAGAAGCTCCTAACAGTTTAGCAGTGGCGTTATATATTTTCTTTCATCAAATATACACTGTACACATCAATTGTACACTGTACACATCAAATGTACACTGTACACATCAAATGTACTTGTACATTTCATTTCACTGAATGAAAATATATATACCTAAAAAATCTACTTCCATGCATACTTAAATATAAATCTGTATGTTTTGTGAAGCAAGTGTCTACCTAAATAATTCATAAAATAAATAAGCAAAATTAAAAAAAAAAAAGGAAAGTATGCGTACTTTACTACCATTTCACTAATCGTGTCTCTTATCGTATTATGTTTTACCAGCCGTTAGTTTCCTCTTTCGCTTACCTAAAATTAAAATATAGCAATTGTCTTTTATGATCCGAACATTTATTCATCGTATATAGTTGTGAATATATCCTATACGTCCTCTATAGGATATATTCACATAACTGTATACAAACAAATGAATGTGGCAACCAAAGAAATACAAAAATAATATTTTTTTTGTTTGTAATATCAATAACACGGTGTAAAATGCAAATTTACAAATGAAAAGGAAATTTAAAGGCCGATAACGCGACATTAGTGCGTCCTTGAGGGTTGCAAGCGTTTATGGGCGATAGTGTCCGAAGACTGACGGACGAATTTCTGATGTCCCACATGTTCGTGTACACCTTAAAAATAGAAAAAAATGTGAGCCGTCACGGGACGCCTGGCAGATGTGAAACATCGAGTGTTTACAAGTAATATGCATTAAAGACAAGATTACGACATCAACTAAATATAGCATAATGAAAAAATTAAACATGACGATTTTTTTGCAGAGAATGATGACTATTTATTTAATAAACATTTATTTTCATTAAATACAACTTTAATATTAATTTCAAGCTGCCACAACTTAATTCATTTCATCTGTAACTTCAGTAATAGTTATATTCGAAGTTTCCACTGACGGTATTACTGTGACAAACAATTGTCACAGTAATAATTAATAATTGATTATCAAAATGTAGTAATGTGTACGGTGTGGCGACGGGTCGCCACGCTGTGCTATAGATATATACAGTCCACAGGTAGTAGTGTGTACGATGTGGCGACGCGTCGCCACGTCAAGCGTCGCCACGCCAACAATCCGGTTTACCCTGCACTTATAGATGTTTCACACTAGTATATATATATATATATATATATATATATATATATATATATATATATATAACCTATCCGTTGCACATTCACAAGTTAATTCTGCATGCAAACTTTCTTCAAGATCTGCCAAATCGTTTTTACGTTATTAAAGGGACATGCAGACTGGCAGAAAAAAACCTAGTTTATCATTTGCACAATCATATGTTCTTACTGTATGCCTATTTCCATCGAGATTGGTCAAACCGTTCTTAAGTTATAAAAGAATATAACATGTGAAATCGATCATGCGTCTTTCCGCAAATGTTCATTATCTTATTTTTTATAACAACTTTGCCAAAGAAACCATAGTCATTGAGTAGCCGTTTCTGAGAAAAATAGCTCAGAACGTGAATGTGTAATCTTACGAAGTACAACCTTAACGCTTAGTGACAACTGTCTGCCTCCATCGCCACGTGTGACAACCCTAACTATCTAGTAGCTACGTAGGCGAGTAAAGGGCATTGTCTTGAAGCGAGGTATGATAGGTAAATAAAATGAAAATACGATGTTTATGAATGAGGAGGCGACTAAAATTTTATCTAACAATACACTGCACGAGGAAATTACAACTTGAATCAAAATCAGAAAAAAAAATGCGAAAACTACTAGAAAGGCTAACCGAATCTGAAAATCTGCTAGTAGGAGTAACTAACAATAGACGAACCCTTATTTAAAAATAAATAGGGTTTTTCAAAATCTTTATTTACTTAATACATTTTACCTATACATTAAAATAGAGCAGTAACGAAGCGAGTTTGTACATCGTAACTAATCTAAAATCGCTCGCAACGTCCGAAAGACCGCCAGTACAACCATTCAGCGCGACGTCCTGTCAGACGCTCGCTTGTCGCACCGAGCGATAGACGATACAAATGCACTGGTGACCTTAACTGTTTTTCTCGATCATTTCTTGTTGTTGACAGCAGGCCCTTCAGACCAATTCTGTAAAATAGAAACTATTCAATCGATATCATTGTGAGGACAAGATTACGTCAACTGAGCGCGGCGGCGAACAAACTCACTGGCGTAATTTTGACGTCATAGCCATATCGACTGAATAATTATAAATTTACGTAATTAATCCGCTGTGCCACCTCTATACTCACATGCAGAGACGCAAGCTTACACGGATGCACTAAATGCGGTTCCGTAGAAGTAGGTGACAATCTGATCGTTTGTATGGAGTGCAGTAGGTAGGCTCTCTACACATACCATACATCATTCGTATCCATTAATAGACTCCTGCGCATTCATAAAGTACATCGGATCTTATTTTTTGGGGTATACAAATTAATTGTAATATCAGAAAATATCATAATTTTATAAATTAAAATCATTAACGCCAGTCTGGTTTTCACATCTATCGGTACTGCGAGCAATAATTATTTACATTTTCATATAATTCATTTATTCATCGAAAGACATAATGGGCTACGCAAGCCCAGTAAATTTGAAATAAAAGTCATTTTTAATATTAAGCTTTGAATTGCTAAATTAAAGTTTTATTTTTTTTAAATAACAACGATGCTGCGATTTCGTTCAATGGAGAAATATGATCTTCACATAGACAAAAGAGTTTTCTTGTATACTATTACTTCACATAACTATACCGTTAACGTTAGCATGTCGATGACGCGACCTCGTTAGCATTTACTCCTGCTAAAAACGTCCAAAGCTCATTAAGAAGTTTTTATATATACAGGAACCAAGAAGAACAAACGACATTTGCACAGACTACAGTAGAAATTAGAAAGGCTGCAGATGAACTGTTCCAACTCTCAGAAATGGACGTCAAAGCCTGCACCAAGCAAAGGACACGAAGAACGAAAGAGAAACAAAAGGAACATACCTTCCCCACTATATTTATTGACACACTATAGTATTTATTACCTATCCCGAATCCAGTTTCTGGCTAAAGGTTGCACGAATACCGGCTGGCTCTACACTCCTGTCACTCCTAATCCAAGCTAGAACCTACACTCCCCCCGATATTTACGCTCCCTTCGGTGCATCGGGACTTGTCCCTTTCAGTCATTGCGACCGGCTGAAGGTCGAGCGATGATGATGATGACTTACTAAATTACTGTAGGTCACACTTATAGTTTAAAGAAATGGCCAATTAGCAACTGTAAAATAATAAAACATATTTAAATTAAAAAAGAAATCAAACTCTTTGCCAACCTTATATGTTTATTGTATTTATCTGCCTTTTGTTTTCACAAATTGGCATCAAAAAGTAAATTGTTTGTCTAATGTCAACATAATTTAATGCGAGAAATTTTTCGTGCTACGATTTTCTATGATTTTCATTGCCATTTAAACTAACGAGAAATTTACAGCAGACTTCGGCCTTTCATGATAACGTTTCATCTCTTGTCACTGTGTCGGATTTATTTGAACTTTTATTTGTAAATATCATAAAGTTTGATTAATAATCAATGTATTGTAAATTTTTGATAGATAGTTTTCTTTATATATCTTGTCTTGGCACTTGTCGGGTGGTGCCCATTACACTATAATGTAAATAGAATATTTATTACAATTTATAATGGAATATTTATTAAAATTTACAAAACAGTTAGGTATTTTAGACATAAGGTGAAACCCTATGATATGTCGGACGTTACTTAAAAAGGATTATACGCCCTGAATCATGTCATGTCTCTTTGAAAACATATATTGAATTTGTATGCCTTTTATTTCTTTTTGTTTTCAATTTGCTTTTGAAAATAACAACATTACACTGGATTTAGTGTTGCGATCCCGTAATCAAAAAACAGTCGGATCAGTGGGTGTTTCCTTTCGAGGAGTTGTTACTAAAGTAAAACGAGGTTGAAGCGTCGGAAAAAAGATGGTGATTTCTTTCTTCGGAATGACAGGTCATTATGCAACAATTGTTTTGGAAGATAAAGAAACAGTAAATGCATACTGGTACATTGACCATTCTTTGCCTCTTATTTTGGAAAAAGTTCGGCAGAAACGATCTCACAGTGGTATTCACCATCATGACAACGGCGCGCCAAATACCGATAAATAAACAACTAACAAAATGGTGACGTTAATTAGTATACAAATACTAGCTCACCCGTCTAGCAGCCCAGACCTCGCATTAAGCGATTTTTAGTTATTTTTTAAAAATAAAAAACAAAGCGTATAAAAAAATATGTATATCTTGCAATAGCATGTCAATTTTGTGGTTGCCTTAGTGAAATACTACTTTTTTTTATTTATGCTAGTCACGTTATTATTGTTTAATAATCTATTTTGGATTTTAAATATTAGGAAATAGTTGACACCTTCCATTTTAGTTTATCTTTTTTATGATTACAGAATGTTTCTGTTTTTATTAGATGTCGATTTGATTAAAAAAATTGGTTGCCTGTAAAGTCGGTATACGGGCGAAAGTTTTACGTGACAACGACTTTGAGTGGTAAAATCATTTTAATGTGAATATTCATTCGTATAGTAGGAAGAAGGATGAAATAATAGTAACAATTTAAAACATTTATTTATACAAAGAATTATATTTAAAACATTAATTTATACAAAGAATCTCGCACTGAATTTCATATTAACAAAATTTTATTTTTACCTTTACACATACATACGTATTTATATACAAATATAACTACCTTCACATTATCACTACACAATCGTTTTACAATTAACTGGCAACGTGTAAACTTGTATGCAGGCGCCTAAGCGAAATAGAAGCGCAAGACATGAACCGGTGTGTATGCCTATCTCTCACTCTCTCGCTCTTGGGCGGGCTAACTGTGCTCGAGTGGAAGGGACGCGTGCCTTTCACTTTGTATGTCTGTCTCTCTCGCTCTTAGGCGGGCTGACCATGCCCGAGTGGAAGGGACGCGTGCCTCTCACTCGCTCTCATTGTGAGCGCATAACGTGAGCGGAGCGTAACGCAGTTTCTTGAAGTGTCACCCGGCAAACCAATTTATAAGACGTTGTCACGTCAATACCTTCGAACAGAAAATTGTAGATAGTAATTAACATACTTCAGAGACCAAAGGACGCGTTCCTTCGTAGGTATTTGAATATCTTATAAAAATAAAAGGTTTCTAGAACAAATACATAAAGTTTTATTTGTTTTACTTCTATGCTTGATTGAAAGATTTATGAATATAATGCGGTAACTAAAGTGAATGGGACCTTGCTCGCTACTATTAATAGTAAAAGCGTCTCTCAACAAGCGCACTGGCTATTGTTAGTGGGGTCCTGATCCATACGCTTATGTGTGGTAGTTAAAGCTGGGTATAACAGAAGAAAATGGAAATAGGATCAATGCAATGGAGATGCGACCGCTGCGAGGTATGTATGGTGTCTCGGAAAGATAGATGTGGAAACGGTAATGTCAGAGCAGTGTCATTTGAAGGATGATGTAGTGATTAGAGTAGAAAAAGGTATGTTGCGGTGGTTTGGCCATCTGAAGGATGAATGAAAGTAGACTGACAAAACTAATCAGAGCGATTGTGTGTGATGGGAAGGTCGACAAGGGTCGCCCTAAAATATCCTATGCAGACCACATTGGTAGCTTAAAAAAGGGCTAAATATGTTGTAACCGGGATTCTAATATTTTTATCCATTACATTGTATTACTAGTGTTCCACATTTGAATTCAAAATGTATATTGTACAGCTTTAAATAATACCAGATTGTGACAAATTCACATTAAAAAATGTTAATTTTTGTTCTTAAATCCGCATATATTCGTTTTGAAACGTCTCCTTTGGTGGAAATGTTGTTCAATGTGTTAGTCACGTTCGCCTTTAAAACTGCAAACAACTTTCACAAATACCAACAGTATTATTGTATAATCCGGCTAGGATTTCACTCGAAAAACAGATTTAGTCTAGAACGTTCGCGGTGGGCGCGGCGCGTGAGACGCCGCGCCGCGGGCCCCTTCACATTCACCGAGAGCGGGCTAAGGCCGGCCGACGAACCCGTTGACGATTATACGGCTCAGCTGAGGTACTCGTGAGAACTATACGTCATATAGATTTTATTAATGTATCGGTGCTCAATAAATCGACTGTTACTATAAGCTACGTTATCATTCGGTTATACCTCTATTTCAATTAATACATTATATACGATAAATTTCGATTGTGACTCAGACGAGTAAAAACTTAAAGCTGATCTCGGGTCATTTCGTCTGAGAATCTGACGTAATCACTCGTATCCGTTTGCGGTTCAACAGCTGTCAGTAATTGTCGACAATTCATGGATTTCTAAGACAAACTGCCTTCAAAACACATGCAAATGTTACCCGTGTGCTTTAAAAAGTACAATAAAATATTAATGTATTCATTCATAACTTCACACTCGGCGATTTTATGTGAAAGCAAATTAAATAAAATCTAGGTTATGGTTCGTTGCAAATAATAAACTTCTCCAAATATAGATATATCTAAGGTTAGTATCCGGTTATTGTCCACTTACATCTTTGATTTTGTTTAACACGAGCAAATTTATATCCGACAGACAGAAACGCACGCACGCGTAGTCTCGGAGCATATTGTGTTTGTCAAATTAACTGTAAGAGGAATTGTTCTCAGCTGAGTCGCAGACCGTGGACATTATATGACTCGGTGAAACAGCTGGCAACGCCGCTATGCACTGGCGCTATTTATAGCCGAGTGTGGAATTACCAAACGAGGTCATAGTTTGTCCGCCTGCTCACCGCAGGGTTGACTCATTACCTATTTCCTTAATATTCGTATGTCATACATAAGTTATTAATAATAAGGAAGCACTTAAAGAAGTTTAATCATTTTCAGTAGGTAATGTAGACCTCGACGTTATTTGACGTCGTGTTCTACTTTCTATCCGATCGCGTGACATCACATAATCGTTATGGCAATGTGTCAGTCCCCACGTTACGGAACCGCAACATTTTCACCTTTTTAAACGTACACGCTTATAATAGACCGGTTCTTCTAAGAAAAATTAAAAACATTTAAACTAATCCTTGATGTTTTCAATCGCATCTCGTATCGTTTCGACCCGATTTAGTGGACTATCGTTCCTTTCAAAAAGGAACTTCGTAACGTGATGATGGCGATAACATATTATGCGCCGTATTCGAACAAAAACGACTCTCAGCCCTAGCTCGTTGTAGGGCGACGCGTGGCAGGTCGTCGGCCCCGATGTGCCGACGCAGCCGATGACGAAAACCTCGGCACGCCGCCGCCGCGCCGCCGGGCAACTTTCTACTCGCACCGCCTGCGCCCCGCCAGCCCGCGCGCCTCTCCGGCGCGACGTCGGCGCACTCGGATTTTGGTTAAGGTCGGTCACCGTACTGAGCCACCTTCACTTTATTAATGTCGGAGTACTACTCATTATTAAATTACGTTATGAGACGGTCGTTAATTCGTGGCAAAACTGGTTCGTTTTCAGAAGACTGGCTGAGAAAAAACAACTTTTTATCCCACGTTATACTTAGTCGACTATTATATCTCTTGTCCCATATAAAAGTCATTCTTCAAATCAATTTAAATTTTCGAGGGGTTTTTCCTTGTTTTTATTAATAATTATAGCACAATAATATGGGTCAAATCACATCTCGAAGTAGATATAGAGATATACAATTTGCAGTTTCTTTTTATAGTTAAAACAGTATTTGATATGGATGATATTTTTGTGGGAGCGAAATACTTATGCAAAGAGGAATTTCGGATGCCGCTCATTTCAAAACGATTTTAAATGACACTTAAAATCGGATTCGAAAATGAGTATTTATTCGATGACCAATTGAGGGAAACTACGGACGGGCATCGAATCTCATGTACTAACTACAATATTAATTTAAACCGATAGTACACGACCACCACAATGTGACTATCGATAGTACTCGTACTTTGAAATTAAAAATAACCGAAATATAAAAAAAATGTACCCCCATATTTACATCCCGCCAAATACAAAATGCGAGTTTTTTTGACAATTAACTTTGACACCACGGGTGCAAATGGTGGTGCAGGTAGAAGTGGAAAATGATCTCGTCTCGTATAAGCACTCCGGCGCGGCTAGGTGAGTGCCGTAAGCCCCAACACGAGTTCAACGATCGCCGAGCCTGTGGCCCGCGCGCAGCACCCGCCGGGGCGGCGCCGCTCGTCACGAGAGGTTCGGCCTACGTCACGATCTTCATGTAGATGTTTTCAACTTAAAAATAATCTATGGATAATTTCTTGAAAACTCTAATCTTAACATTTTTTTGCATTGATATGTGACTTCGATAATATTTTTCTTTTCTAAAAAAAGATCGATTCCTGCTAATGAACCGCCCGAAAAATTGATTCGCCTATAATAGACGGATCTAAAAGAAAATTTATAATAAAAGTATGATGGAGTTATATGAGTGATGATGCACTTTGAATATGTTGTAAGTGACAGAACTGTAAACTTCTAAGTGTACTGCAACTAAAGCAGCATTAATGCGTATATAGATTTTTGTCGTTGCACGAACAACCAGTAGAATGCACCTGTACTGCTTGATTATTTAAAATAGTTTTTTTTTATTATCTACATTAAACGTGTATCGTAACTTCGATATCGTTCTATTTCACCCAAAGTATGTGTATCTGACGCAGACACACAGACTTACATTAATAAAAGGAGACATTTCATTCTGAGCTCCACCTTTGTATACCTTATGAAAATATAGTTAAAAAATGGAAGGACTCTATAAGAATTAAACAAAATATTTTATTTATTTTTTTGCACAAAAATATTTCTAATTACCATTTAACAAGATTTCACAATTTATAAAGATAATACCACTGTGACTAACATTGACAGTTGTCAAATGTCAATCACAATGTCATGTGGTGAAGCTCGTTTATCAACCTGTACACGTCAGCCTTTAAGTTATAGCGTAGATGCTAATGTTTTGATCCGCCCCATTGATGATATAAGTGTTGCAATTATTAAACTCAAATGATGATATAAGTGTTGCAATTATTAAACTCAAAATATATATTGTACAACTACAAAAACCGCAAGATTGTTGTAATTCGTACTAAAACTTTTAATTTTATGATTGCATAACTTTTATAACCACATTGCATAACCACGGGGCCACACTTCGCGAATAACACAGACAAGGTTCAAAGTACGATGTTTTTTTAGCTTTAAAGATTTAAGGTGATCGTTAATAATTTCAAACGAAAAGTGATACTTATCAAAATATGTCACGTGTTCGTCATAAATTTGAGTTCGTATACAGCTGTGTGCCCACGACCTCTACGGTGCGGAGCACTCGGCGGCCGACGCCCGCCGCGGCCGCCCGGCGAACGGTACAGCACTTTCTTTTTAGCCGATCTCGAGAGCGAGTTTGACGTGTTTTATCGCCGGCCCGCCGTCCGACTTTACGACTTATTATATAAGGCATGTTGTTCGAAATTTATTTATTTTAAATTACCTTTCAAAATCTTACAGGTGATATTGAAAGCATTTCAAATCCCACGATCATAGACTGACATAGTAGATGAATGTTTTATATTGCACGGCAGTACATATATCGGTATTAGCTCTATGCTAGGCTATCGGAACACATATGCGTTAGCTCAAAGATATGATAAGCGATATCTAGGTGATTAAAATTGTGTTAGTTCACCTTAACCGAAATAAGGGCACGTGCATAATGTTTAAAATAGGTAACCTGACCTGTTGAATTAACCTAAACACAATAATTCTACATAGATTAGTAACAATTCAACAGTTATAAAGTTGAGACAATCACAAAGTTCGATTCGGATTGAATATAATAATAATTCGATAATCGACGGTCAAATCGCACTTCACTCGAGTACAAATTACTGTGAAATAATAATTATTATTCCATATTCAAATGGCAAAATATATTGATATTTGATGTCTGATATCGACAGAACATTTCTGTGAACTTAAATCGATTCAGTCGATATCGTTACGCGTCAAAATTACGTCAGAGTCGGAAGGGTCGCCGCCGTGCGCCTCTAATGACGTAATTTTGACGTCATAACAATACCGATAGAATCATTTTAAAGTTTACAGAATTGATCTACCTTTCACCGCTTTATGCTACGAGACTGCGTCGTTATTTATTGTTCATTAGACAATTTTTGAATACATCGTTAATTTCGTCCGTGCACACGATCTTCGGATGCTGCGAACCAATTGTGGGAGTTGCGTCGCAATCATCGAGTGTAGGTATATATTGTAATATTGTTCTAAATGCTTTAAAATATATTCATTGATGCCATTCATGGGTTATATTTCAACACAATATTATATTTCATAAAGAAAACATCCATCTACAAAATTGAGGTTCTTAGTAAATTCTTTCCAACTACACGAGTTAGAGCCAATATTTGAACAGCGTTACCACACGACGACACTCCAGTGACGCAAATGTGCTATTTTAAAAACCGCAATATAGAGGCGCAGGTTCAGGACAAACGAGTGGAGGGACGGCGCGGGCGAGTGTGAAGCGAGCCCTAGGCGTTCACGTGACCGGTGACGCGTCGCGTCGGCCGCCGCGCCGGCATTTGGCCCGTCCCGTTATCGGCCACGGCTCGGCCGGTCATCGCCGTACATACCCACTATTGTACCTACTATCCACACGACGTGAGCACACACCTAGAATGTTAGGCGTCTTCTCTTCGAACGAGTTATCCAAAGGTTTAGTTGATTCAGAATAAGTATATAAAAGGTTTTTGTATCTGTCGAATCAACCAATAGGGGTGCGGTTTATTCAACCTCTAGAAGCATGCTTTCTTTTTACCTTAGTAATGTCTAAGATGGGTTTATTCAAATATATAAAAAAAAAAAAATTGAAATAATTTTTTGTTACTCGCTGTTTAAAGCTAACTGTACTGAACAATTTTGAACAAGATCGGGATAAGAATTTTCATTGCTAACGACAATAAAGTGTTACCTACTTCATATTTTAATGCGGGAGTTCAAGTTTGGTCGCTAGTTTCGAAAAAATCCCAAGACAAATCTCAAGAGGTAGCACTGAAAATTTGTAAGCATATTTTACGTCCAAAGAAATTCCTACCTTACATATTAGCAACAAATATGTAAGTTATTTATTATCGTCATTGGAAATATATTTAAAACACAGTATTGTCTAAGAGGTCGCCAATAAAATTAAATAGCATTGTAAAAATAAATGACACAGTTTCGAATTTGAATTTTTTTTATTTTAATTTTAACCCTATTATACAGTTTTCGCCTTTAACAAGCGAAAGATATTCCTAACACAATAATTGTCTATCCTAGCATAGGCTAGGTAAAAATCTAAAAATCCGCCCTTCGCCTCCTCCTAATGTAACTTTCAAACATTTTTCTTTGTGTTCTCAACATTTATTTCTCATAATATTTACGTTGACTCGTCATCCAGTTCCTCACCAATCTCCCTATGTTAAAATATACATCATTTGGCAAATTGGCTATATGTATATACGATCCAATTTAAACATCTTATTTGTTTATCTCATTGATTATCTAATTGTATACTGTCTGTCTGTTGGATTCTCTGTACTCAGTGCTGAAGGAAATTTATTTTTTTATTTTATTAATTCCTCGTTCACAACGTTCCACATGTAAAACTAAGAAATATAAGGAAAATATTGATATTGTGTGATAGTTTAATAATTTTATGGTATTTATATTCTTCAAAATTTAGTGTGTCGTTGTCGACAGACATCTTATTTATCTTGCCGAAATGAGACGAGATTTAGACATTTTCCCTACAACATGCAATGACTTGTAGCGTACCCCCACTGCAGGCCGTCGAATCTGTTCTTCCACTATGAATCCTCATCCAACGAATTGAATAATAATTCAAAAAGATTAATAGATATCGAAAACCAAAACAAGTGTTAGTTTTCTATTTCTCTTAACCGCCAATTAATAAGTTACAATTTCTACGTACGTTTTATGGCAATTTGGCACATCTTCAAGAACATGCAGACGTTAAGATCCACTAGGGTGTCAGCGTTAAAACTATCAACAGACCCACTCCCAGCCATCTCGCACGTCATGCAGTGAGTGGTACGTCCAAGGTGATAGAAGCCCTTCCACTAACAATCTCAGACAATCACTAATAGACATACTTGTTAGTTTTCACAGAATATCATCGATTTCGATGTTTTATGGCATCCGATGCAATTTTATTTTTTTCTGAAAATGATGTCCAAGTACCATACATCAATCTATCAAGAATTTCACGTTATTTTGAGAAAGCTAGCTAGCTAATTAAATTTTTATATTAATCGGATAAATAGTTTGCAAATTTTGTTATAAAGCACTTTTTGATATTTTTTTCTCAACGATATTTTTTGAACAGATTAACCGTTTTTTTACCTTTATTTTTGAGATTCCTCAAAATCTACTGGGACTCCTTTCGAATATTCTTTCATACATACGCGCGCGCGCACACATGCACATGCGCGCGCACACACACTCGCACACACACACACACACACCACAGAGAGAAAGATAAACGCAGTCACACACACAGATAGAGATATATTCGAAAAATGGTCGAAATAGATTTCTAGGATTTTAAAATGACAAGATCTGGCGAGAACTCGATGTTCGAAAATCGGAATGAAAACCATAACTTTTCAATTTTATGATTTTTTTTTTCAATTTTCATAGCGGATAGTTAAAAATTGCGTAATGAAATTCGTAACAAACGGCGAGGCAAACTGACAAAAATTGTTTTATTCTATCAAATAATGTCTCGGCTCATAAATCTGCCCTTGCTACAGCTGCGATTCGAGATGCTTGCGGCTTTCAAAATACTTGAGCATCCTCCACATTCACCGGCCCTTGCCCCGATTTCTATTTCCTGATTAGTATCTGAAAGGATAGATTCAAATTCAAAATATCTTTATTTCTTAGGTTACAAAAGAACACTTGAAATACCTCACAGTTTTTGCGAATTTACACTTTACCGCTCGGTCAGAAGACAGTTTTCCCTCAAGAACAACCAGCAAGAAACTTAAGGGTAGCTCTTTTCCAATTTGCTCATACATAGCCAAAACAGATGCAAAATCATTAAGAACGAAATAGCCCGGTAAGAAGTCGAGCCGCTTATGCGCATGGATATTTGTCTTCTAAATATTCAGAAATTGCATAGTACCCTTTTTTACTGAGTGATTGTTTAATAACACTTAAATTTATATAGGGGTAAATCTTGTATATCCACAGGAACCTTATTATATGCGCACACAGAGCCTTATAAATGAATTTGTGACTACTCACTCGACTCGCATTTGAAATCAGTTTATTTTTATTTCTGGTATTCAGTTTACGTCGACTACGATTTCTTTTAAACATTTCTATTTTTTTTTACATATGACAGACAGAGATTCGAAGATGATGAAGCAGTCACTACAAAACAAATTTTTGGCACTCAGGATGAAAAATGAAATTTTAAGCATGGAAAAAGGTATGCCGAGTGTATTATGCTAAAAATCGACTATGTCGAAAAATAAAATAACATTTAATGAAAGTTACCGGCAACATATTTATTATTACCTTTCATTGAACGGCCCTCGTACTTGAAAAATGTTGTACAAATGTAAAATGTTGAATGAATGAATGTTGTAAAAAGCAAAATGTTGTACAAATTCCATTGAAAATTACTTAAATGACTTTGTTGGCTGTAGAAAAGAAATACATAGTAAATGTAAGATAATGAACTATGTAAAATTATGATAATATGAAATCATACTCGTAACATCGTTAACAACCATCCTATGTGGGCCCGTTTTTAGACGTTAGGTATTTGCCCTTAAACCCTTAACTCTACATCAATAGGTTCATATTATCAAATTAAAAGCCCCCTTCATGCACTTAACCGATTTTTTAAACCACAATCTAAAATTAAACTTTTATTTCAAGATGTACTTAATAAATTCACGATTAAAAATTGCAAAGTCGTCACAAAATTTTGGTGAATCGTCATTAAGCTATTATGAAAATCTTACGCACGTAGGTTTATAAACCACGTTAGGTATAACATTGAAGACAACCGCTAAGCGATGATCACAACTATCAAAATCTTTAAGTGGTCCGATTAACTCCAAAACGTTTAAGTTTTATGGACGAGACTGTCAACGTTTCCATTAGATTTGCAAGTTTCCTTTATAACTAATCGACTACGGAAAACTACAAAATCGCATATTATATTTCATAAATTGAATACGATGTTAAATTCATCACGGAATGTAATGCAATATGAATGTTAACAAACAACGTAAAATACGAGTATTTTATGTGGGCCAGATACGTTATCGGAGCCGCGGCTGCGATAGCGCGCCGTCACGCGCGGCGGGTGCGCTGCGTCCGCGCGCCGCCGCGCCCCCCGCCCCGCGCGTCGCCCGCGCGGCCTACTACCTACTTAATCGTGTATGCTGCACGAATAGGTTCGCCGGTGATGCAACCGCGACGTATTATTAAACTGACTACTTTTTCATGCATTGGCATTGACATTTGGCTAATTACTTTCATTCATAAATCGCCAGCGCGTTCGCCTCGGCCGGGCGTAATGAGTAGTCCGGTAAAAGAACGAGCTGCATACGATTTCTACATATGTACAAAAATTGATCTTCACCAAGTTTTCAGTTTGTTATTTTCTTTTTAGGAAATATGGGTAATTATAAGAAACCAATTTGAAAAGGAATTTTTAGATATTCATTTTCAAATATATATTTTTATTAAAACTTGGCGACACGTCACATAATTATCTGTGCTATAATTGTTAAATTATACCTAGTCCTTAAATATTAAAAAAAAATTTAACTTCCCACTATGAAAATATTTCATTAAATTGGAAAGTAACTGTTTGTGTGTGTGTATGTGCATACGTGCGTGCGTACGTGCATGCGTGCTTGTGTGTGTGTATGCGCTTGCGTGTGTAAGAAGGGTAGGTGTAGAATGATTTTCAATAAGTTACTTTTTAGAATATTTTTAAAAAGTACTATCGATAAATTTTAAAATCTAACTAGCTATTTTGCTTAAAAAGCAATGTATACCGTTGCAAGCTCCATTAAAAGCCGTTAGTTCGTTCGAGAGTTCGTTAACGAAAATTCTAAAAAAGGGTTTTTTCGAAATAACGTGAAATTCTTGATGGAGTCCGGTCATCTTTTTTTGCCTAAAAACTACATCGAATGCTGTAAAGCGAATTAAAATCAAATAAGGTGTCCGGAAGATATCTTGGTTGCAATATAAAAAATAGCGTTTTGCAATTTCCCGCTATGAAAAATGAAAATTTTTCGTAAATTGAGACGTTACTGTTTTCAGTCCGATTTTCCTAAATAGAGTTTTCCTAAACAGATCTTAATGTTTTAGGGTCCTCGGAATATATTTCAACTATTTTCCTAATGACGTTGTATGTCTATGTGCGTGCGTGCATGTGTGTGTGTGTGTGAAAAAAATCTCTAAAACTGCTCTACTAATGAATTCCAAACTCCAAGGAACTATTTTGCTTAAAAACAACGTCGATTGTCGCAAACTACATCAAATTTTATGGATTCGTTTGACAGATAACGTCAACGAAAAATTCGAACAAAAAAGGTTTTTCAAAATAATGTGAAATTCTTGATAGATTGGTGTTTGATACTTGATCATCTTAATTTATTCTTAAAAAACTGCTTCGGATCCTATATAGATCAATATCGAATACCGCATTCCAAAGATATCGTAATTGAAAATTTAAGAAAAGAAACGTATTACAACTATGTTTTTGAGGCTCGGCGAAAAAACGCTAAGATCGATATTTTGAACGTGCTCAATAATTTACAGCTTCTTTATTTTGGAACACTTTGGACTCAAAAGGAGTAAGAAGTTTCAGGGATGGTCGGCAGGGTCAACCGTCTTTCAAATTGTTGAGCTTGAAAACTCATAGACAGTATTTATAACTCAAGAAGCCAATAGATACATCGATAAACTTCATGACGGGGAGTTTTAGGGATGGCCGGGGGCGCAACCGTTTTCCGATTTTTTTTTAGTTTAATTGATTTAAAGAAAATGTTTGTAATGCATTGGATTGTAATTCGCAAATTTATAATTCACGGACTAAAAAAAATCTTGTTAGGGTTCCGTACCTCCAAAAAAAACAAAATCCTTGCAGTATCACTTGATCGTCGTTCCGTCTGTCCGTCCGTCAAGACCCACTTTATCAGGAACGCGTGGAGTTATTAAGTTGGAATTGATATCAAATACTCAGGTTTGCAATTCCTTGGAACAGTGAAAAAATCTCTATTTCTAACGATTCATTTTTTGCCGTTTATAGGGTACTCCTGTTGGCCTAGAATCATGGCATTTAATAATAAGCAATGCCATGTAGCATAAGTAAAAGCAAAACATCCGGAAACCCCAAAATTTGTAGTTACATCATAATTTTTTTTGTGTGATTTACAAATCTACAAGAGTTTAACAAACTTTGATAAAAAAGTCTTAACGTAGTCGAAATGTCGCGTTCGGGTAGCGGCCGCCTCGAGCAGAGGGTCGACGTCGTAAATAAATTTTTAGTTAAAATTAGTAGTTTATGTAAATCAAAGATCCACGTTGAATTTTAGTAGCGGTCACCGGAGCGTGTCCGGGTGCGGCGCGTGACGCGGGCGCGGGCCGTGACGCGCGCTGGGCCGCCGCCGCTGCGCGCGAGCGTGACCGTTCCGTCCCGCGGCTCGCTGCCTTCCATTCGGACGGCACGGCTCGTTTTTGGATTCACTGTTTTTGTCATAACTCGTCTTCTTCTCGACTGTCAAGTTAAAACACCGTTTCTGTACGTAACTAAATTCAAATATTGTTTGCTTAGACTTTATAGCATTTTATTTTATTTTTGTTCTTGTACTAATGTTATAGTTTTAGAAGATTTTGTACCGTATTTAGTCATTATTGAAGAAAGCTCATCCACGATATGAATTTTCACACTGGAGTTGGAACTCCGTAAAGTGACATTAAAATTAAATAATTTACTAAAACACAAAAATCTTGTAGTTGCTAACGATTTCATGTAAATTGAGCAAATGTCGTGAAGTTCAAATTTCGATCACCTTTTAATTTACTACGAAACGGATCGCCATCTCTTAGATCGTAACGGAGAGGTGTGTCGTTTCGTGGAGACCGACGCGGCGCGATATTCGACAACAATTCGTTATCTGGACGAGTAATCTCGAGCGTGACTTATAAATACGTGTAGCATAAGTGGTTTAGAAAGCTTGTGAACGGCCTGTGACGGCGCCGCTTGGCCGATGGAGCGCGCCCTGCGCCCCCCGCGCCGGCGCCGGGGCGGCTCGTCGCCGGACTCGGCTCGACCGCCCCGGTGAGGCGAGGGCGTTGTGTGCGGCGGTCTAACTTCATATGTATTTTTGGCATCTTTTCCACAGTCATGGACTCAATTGTCTACAGGAAGAAAGGTTTCCTTATAAATTTTTTGGGGGTCGAATAATTAATTACAATTTCATGAATTTAGAAGTTATTTATATTTCGTTTATGATTTAATCATTTTTCGTACTTACGCCGATAATTTATACTTATGTTAATCAAAAAGTGTGTGACATATTAAGCTGATCTAATCCATTCGTATAGAAGAATGTGTCATATAGATCGTTTGTTTAAGATTATAAATAACGTTACGAGTGTGATGACTGAGAAATACAGCTTGTTTAGAACATCAAACATACTTTAATAAAAATAATTTGGTTTTCTCTTCTAATCCTACCCAATCACGAAATTGTTTGTTTGATAGTATGTTCAGATTATACAAGTTTTGTTTAGATTTGTTCACGAAAAAGTTTCGCTTGTATATTTACCCAAAGAGCTAAAGAATAATTTCAAACACGAATGCGGACAACATCTCGTAACCCGATCCAAATGCAAAAGTCTTTTGCTGTGTCCGGTTTTAATCACCCCATTACTGTTGAAGTATATCCTCCTACAATTTATGTCAGATTTGGGGGCTTCATTTTAAGTCGTCTGCAATGGCCTGCGGCATGTTAGTGCTTCTGACGGCCGTCGTCAGCGAGATGACTATGGCCCGAACGGAGGGCTTAACGTTCTCTTAAGTGAAAACTTATCGTTCAATTCATCTGTGATTAATATTGAACCTGTTACCCATTAGTTCATTGACAACGCTCTTAACCACTGCGTACCACCGCTCTCAAAATCTATCGCTTGATTAATAAGACTGCTGCAATTAAGTTTTTTTTTTCTGTGTTTAATATTAATTATCGTCTGCTTACGTTTCTTGGTCTTCAAAATCACGACTAACTTATTGCACTTTCAAAAATAATCAAAATCAATTACAGCTCCTAAAGTGCCATAAAAGAAGAAAATTGTATACTTACGTTCACATATTATTTAGAGTAACATTAATTTCTTTTGTGTCACAAAATTGGGTAAAAGTTAAAAACATTTGGAATGAAATTTTTAAGTTCTATAGAAACTAAATTTTGGTTTTTGCAATATAAAAAAGTCTTGACAAACCTAAGCATGATTTTTAAAAACCTATTCGACGACATTAATTCATCCGTACACTTATCACTATATAGATTTCTTTCGGCGTAGCATTTTCAATCATACTTTTTAAGCAGTCATTTCATCTCAACATACATTTTCTACTCTTATTTGCTACATCTGTTTCAATTCACACCCCACTCTCACACCGCTGTGAGATAGGATTGTCTCTAAAGGAACCTACCTCCACAAATTCTACAGGGATGACATCTCCACACACAACAATATACACGGCTCGTTCACATCATACGCGGCATTTAATATTTTTTCAATATAGCCCTCACGCTATCGTTCTCGTACGAGGACTAGTTGTAAAATGTCTTTGCCTACTCGATATGTTCTTATTTCCATTCATAGTTAACGCCTCGCCCCCGGTCCACCGGTTTCTAAAAGCCATCTTATTACTTTTGTAGGACCCTCATACTTAACTATACGACCGCGCCCACAATTGGTATAATGTAGGTGCAATCCAGTGAATTATTTCGCCGATCACGATTTACCCGAGCGAACATCTGCTCGTTCGTGCTCGTCCTTCGGCTTTACGCTCCCCGAATACCATAAATGTAGTCGCACAGAGACGCATTCTGTGACCGAATAACATGTAAATGTACACGTATCGAATGTATGAAGTAATTTAAACTCTTATTTTATCGCACAATAATAGTGTATTTTAATGTGATATATATATATACAAATATACAAAAACAATAACAAAGTTAGCTTTGTTGTTCATATTTTAATAATTTAGGACTTTTAAAGTAACTACGAAATTCCGATTGAAATTTAAGACTTTCGTAAAAAAAACTGATTATAAACACACATAAAAAAAAAGAAATACATATTTTTAAGACATTGGCAACCTTGATGTTTGGCAACGTCTGACCTGTCTCGTATCCGAACTTTTGTAATGAAATCTCTGATTGCTGATTGTTTACGTCAAAACGTGTGTTCACAGTGATTAGTGTAGTGCCGCTAAAAAGCTCTCGCCTCCGGCGAACGGCTCGAGGCGGCCATGCGTCAGCGCAACGCTAATCGGGCCGGCACGCCGCCGACACATGCGCAAAGAGCGCTGCCGGCATTCTCATCGTTGTTTGTTCGAGACTACCTTTCGTAATCGTGTGCCCGTGGACGTGTTATGTTAAGTAAGCTAATTTTAAATGATTAACGAAGATCTATCGTCGTCCCTTATAACGTTGCCATAAGTCACGTGTGTTACAATTTTAGTGCTCCATACACTGATATCGAATTGCCTTTTCGGCATAGTCGTTACGATTATTTTAAAATGAAGATATTTTATGGGTAAAAGAGATAATATATTACAGGTGGCTTCAAATAAAATTGAGAGATATAATTTTATCTTATTTAAGTACTATCTTTCTACAAATAAATTAAATTTATTTGTTACACGTGAAATTTATAAACACTCATTAAATAAAGCAAATATATACATATATATTTTAAAAATTATAAGTATATGGACATCATGAAATTCATTGTATGAAAATTATGTATTTAGTCTTGATTTTTGATATTCGAATATTAATGAAACATTTGCACTTAATTTATTTTCTAGTTTATCGTATATCGTTATTTCTCCAACGATCTTTAACTATACCAATTCCAATATTTTGAAAAGAATTACAGGTTTTAGGAATAATTTTACATCGAGTGAAAATAATGGTTGGTTCTCCAATTAAATTTCATAGATTTTTTTTATGCTGTCTGTAAATACCAAGGCGGTCCTACACACGGGCCGCTAAAGTCCGCAAACACCTTGAATGCGAGTGCAGAGTTGTTTATGCCGATTGTACCCTGGCGCCACAGACCGCGGCGCAAATTCGCGAAGTATACAGTGATTGACAAAAAAGTCTTTTTCATGCAATAACAAATTTCAACTCGCGCTAGTCGAATGTTTCAAGTCCAACACAATACTTTAGCAGCCAACATCGAAAAACCACAAAAACAAGAATAAAACTCATTTATTATTTCAGTTACAGGACCAACAAAAAAAGTAAGGTACTCAATTCAGCAGCACAGCAAAAGTCGGAAAGGCTCATTTTCGCTGAACGTGCGAATTGAACTGCGAACAATTTACCTACTACTGCGAGTGTAGTGGCACAGTTTATACGCGAATTGTACTGCGAATTCGCGGCGTCGTAGAGCAGTTTCCTAAAACAGTAGAAGCAAAAAAAAAACTATGTGTGGTTTTATGAAACCACGGTAAAAGTGAAACTTATTTTCATATCGTAGACATTAAACTAATAATTTTTGGAATAATATTTCATTAAGGGTATTGAAATCGCATCATCAATTTTAATTTTATTTTTGGAAAATTGGTATGATAATGGGAAATGATAAAAGTAGATTAGTTTTCCAAGTAATATTTTTATTCAACTCTGTGTTTTAGGATACTTTTACATAATTCTTAACAATTATTTAGGTGCTATACTAACATTAACGCTTGCGTTTTTGATGATATCTACGGCATCGATCCGCGTTTAGTTGCTTTTGATGTAAAAGTTTTTCTATAACCACATTTTCAGATACAGGCTCACCACTTTGAACGGTGCTAGTACTCGGCATGGCACCACTTTTTTCCTTTTTCTATAAGCACGTACTCTGTCAGCGTTCTGTTTTTTACGGCGTGAAATTAATTCATCGTCATTCATTTTTGCATTATTCTTTACTTATTCCTCGATGATCAGTTTTTCGAACTCACCAGGTGTGTCGTTGCTCACCAAAAGCAAATAAATAACACTATTCACATTAAACCCTAATAACACCAAACAAAATAACGTGGAGCACTAGCGCAAATGAGTAATAATCTGTAAATATTCTGTCCTATGGAGTGTATTCGCTGTGAGCGCAAAATTACTAATACTATAGCATTAAAGATGTATGTTATGTATATAAATGCTGACAGCGCCACCTAAAGGGAGTATTGGTACTATACATATTGGTACTATTACACTGTACTGAACACAATACTCGCTTATTTTCAACGTAGTATAGGTAACTTCGCCCGTCAACATAACTCCGCTCATCCCTATTGAATACTCTATAGTCTATACACTACACGGACAGCTGATACGAACTATAGGCGTCTCCATATTGGCCTTGACTGCTCTGACGAGCAGTGGAAGGGAGTGCCTTTCACTTTACCCCTACTCTGCGGCCGACTGTAATGCGACATGCAAACGCAGACGAAAAAGTTTGAGACGATGTAATAAAAGTTTCACTTTAAAAATACAATTTTTTAATAGTCATTCTTTTATTCGAAGTAAAGGAATCGGTAACACTAAAGTTATATTTTTTTAAAGTGTCAACAAGTATTGATCGTATTTTGTGTTCTCGCGGGAGTTAAAAGAAAAAAAATGATATTTCAATAATCCGCTCCTGTACGCGATGTAGGTGGGTAGGCGGAATGACGTAGCGTCCCGACACCGGCCGAATGCCGACGAGTGCCGGCGACGCACGCTGAATAAGGAATGGTCGGCGCCCGAGCCGCGGGCCGCATACGCGATGGGCGTCGGCGCAGAGGCTCTCCGACAAATAGCTGAGAGGTTTTCCTTTATGACTCGCTATACTAGACGCAAATAAGCATTTACCACAATCATGTACTATACTGTACGTTATTTGAATCGAATTGTTCTCATCGTCGAAATCCAATGATGTTGAAAACCATCGACCTATGGAAAATTAAGGGGTTTTTTCTCGTCTTTAGTTACACCGCATAGAGAAAAATAATATACGAACACATAGATGTAATAGATTTTTAACACGTTTTATTAAGTCCACATTTAAACAAATCTTCGAAGACGATTTTAATCTACTTCTAATTATTGTATCGATTTGAAATTTTACATGTTTAGTTGACAATACAATAATTTGATGCCGACCAGCAGATCTTAATGATGGAACCTGAAGTTGAATAGTGGAACTTTTCAACAGGTACTAGAAAAACCCCGAGTTTCGACTCATTTATTTTGTTTTAATTTGTCAAATACTTTGCTTTTAGTAGTGAGGGTATCGAGTTGATCTGATGATGAACTCCAGATCAAAGAACTGGATTACTGGAGATGGACAGAATGCGTAGTTGAAGATTAAACTTTACCCACAAGACCGTGAAAATGTCTACCTACAATAGAGATGATGGATGACATTCGGGGATCTAGCTTTTAAGGATCGCATGTGTTTTGAGAAAGTTATTAATTAGTAATACATATATTTAACATTTGTACTTTAAAATTACCGAAGACTCAAAGTAATAAATAAAAAATAGGTAGTTTAAAACGAACAAACACACTTTTATAAAAATAACTAATAAGAAATAAATAATTTTCTAATTTAATTACCTACAATACGAATGTGTGTTTTACTAATAACATATTTCATTGGTCATTAAATTTGTCCACTTTCGCTAACTACACACAATACATTTTATATTATCATCGGTAGCAGACTCACGTAGTAGGACTTGTCTGGAGACAATATTAAATATTTTTATTCAATACAAAATCTGTTATTCATTTGTATCTTATCAATGTTCAATTAACTGATTCAAAAAGCGTGGGGCGCCTTATCGACATACTTAAAAGTTAGAATACAACAGATTTTTATAGTCCACATGCTCCACAATAAAAAAATATTTGGTTGATTTATTAGCGTGCGCTGTGTTTGTGTGCGTACTAAATTGTTTGGAATGTTGAAGTAAAATGATATCCAAAATATATTAACCTTTAACAACTTGATACATAAATCCACGACACCATATATCTATGTTTCAACTTTCAGTCACGGAAACGGTTTTTATATTAAATGTGAAAGAAACTTACGCTTTATTTGAAACTTACGGATATGGTTTTCGAGTGCACTATGAATTCTTATAAAAACAAATAGTTCAATCACTAATTAAAATATTATATATTGATTATTTATTTATTTAAACACTACACATGATGACAAAAAGTGAGATCAACATTAAAATTTAATAAGAAAACAGTGAACTATAAGCCATCAAAAAATCTATACTATGGCTTTCTTGTAAATAAGACTGAATATTATTCTACTTGGCGCTATTTAGTGTCATTGGGTACTAGTGGTTCTCTGTCTAATTAGCAATTTAAGACAGCCATTATTCAGGTGTTTTTATAGTTATCAAAAAAACACTTTCTCTACAAATTTACTTTTAAAAAATCTTTAAATACAGTGATATAAAAAAGTAGTAAACTACCCCATTGGAATAAGAAGCGGTACCGAGACCAGAATTCCGAGAGGGACTCTAATCCGTAATCTACTTAGATCGAGATTGGGCTCGCAATCAAAAACGCGACCGCGATCGGAATCGAGAGTAAGACAAGTCAACAGAGAGCAGGACCGTGCCTACGTCCACGTGGGCGGCGCCGCGGCGGACGCTAGTTTATGTTTATGTTATGTATTTGTGCTTTACTTTAAAAATGAAACATACCTAATTGTTTCATATTATTATAAAATAAATTCAATTATGAAAGTACATGCAGTATTGCCTTTTGAATAAACTAATTGTGTGAAATCTATTATTAGTATAATCGTCAACACGTAGTTGCAATTGCAACATATATGACCTTTATTATAAACTACTTCGTATTTATTATTTTCAGCAATGTTCTGACGTATTTATCGTGCGCCTTTTATGTTAATGCTAATGCTACACGTCACTATACATGGCAGGCGTAATCTCATTTATAAAGTCGTTTAATTTAGATATTGAAATCCGTATTAAAACAAATTAGCGACCATATTGTTAACACCGAAAATGATAAATTTCAGCTGTAATAGCTAAGTACCTTGTTTACTATTACGAATAAGATAAATGTTTCGAAATAAATGCAATAATTGCATATATATGTAGAGTGTCCTCGAATATTAAGTATATATGAATACGTTGTAACTAAAATAGGAAACGTTTTATTGAGGCGGTTAGGTCGTTTCGAAAGTATGAATGCAAGCAGACTGACGAAAGAAATCTATAAAGTGAATGTGTGAAATGAGAAGGACTGCAAGAAACGTCTATAAAGTCTTAAACAGAACATTGGTGCTACATTAGTGAAAACCTGATTGCCGTGCGTGCGTGATGAACGTCAGTGAAGGCATAGAGGCGTGTAGCAATAGTGTATAGCCTATGGAGAGTTCTGCCAACTGTACGAGGACATGCTGAAAAGTAAAATCTTTTGACCACACGAACGCGAAAATAATACTGCGCACTATGTTGTCGTATTCTCGTAGTATTACATTTTTCAAAATATTGGCATTCATGTCGTTTATCGTGTTTAATTTTTGATCAACATCTATTCGTATTTGTTTCGAACATTTAGCAATAATAAACGTAATAGATATCATAAAAACGGCGTCGAGCAGTCACTATATTTCGTACAACTTATGTCGAATGTGCTCAATAATTATTGCCCTATTAATTTCATCATAAAGTGTTGGTTGAAGCAGTTTAAACAAGGCCGCGAGAGTTTTAAAGATGATCCCCGTAGTAAACGGCAACCCGATTCGGCTGTCACCGACGAAATTGTGGCACAAGTGAAGAAATGAGGGAATTAGATGATCAGATTTAGAGATATTTAAAGGATATTCGGAGGCTTTCATGAAGGAAATCGAATGGAAACATTAGAAAGGAAGGCGTTTGCAACCTGATGACTGTCATTTTAACATTTAAATTATTTTAAGTTATTGAATAATGATTTCTTAAATTTTCGACGTCCTTATCGTAAGCGATTTTTAGTTGGCAGTCCCATTCTCATCATTGACACAGTTGTAGAGCTAATTTTTATGTGTAATTGTGTATATAATTGCTATTAATTACTGTCAAAACTACGCTGTTCGTTCTCTAAATAGAAAGGGATTGTAAATTATAAAATACTTAATATTAAATTAAAGAAAGTAGAGAGGTACGTAACAAAAACCAACTCATGAAATGCACTCATTTTTTAAAGTTACTGTTTTTTTATTGTTCTGTAAATAATAATGAATTACTAGCCATTTCTTTGAAGACTCAATTTGTTTCGTCCAAATGTAAATCATCGTTATGCCAAATTGCATCAAAATCCTGCTGAAGGTTTGTGTTGTGTGAATACGGGACAGACAAATCAGTAGACATAAACAAACTGTTTCAACCTCTATATATGTATATAGGAATGTACAGATACTTATAACAAATTTATTGAAAATATTTCATTATATTAAATGTAATTACTTATAAAATGTTACAGGTATTATGCTCGACGATATATGTCTCATTATACATTGTTACTCATAATTTGAAACAAAATTAAATAAAAAAAATACAACTTCATAAATAATTACATTTTTAATAAACCTTAATATTTTAGTGGACGTATATATAAATAATGAAATACCTTTATATATTATAATACGTCAAGTGACGCAAATTCACTAAGGTTTTTATTTTAAATATTCTCTTGAAATACTCAAATAGATATATTTTAAATAGTTCACCATCAGCACGATACACGGAGGCGCGTTTGACGATCTCGTAACCATTCATCGATTTTTATGTCGTTTCTATTTATAATAAATGTAGATATATAATCTATAAATATAAAGGACCTCTATATTATAAGATGGCTTGCGAAGACCCTCGTCTAACTCTATAGGATACTTACTATCTTCAATAAATATTCACAAAAATTTTCAATCCTTTGTCATTTTTTTATACCACATTCAAAAAAAATTTCATTGTCTTAAATGACAATAACTTCTATATTTTTATATAAATTTGCTTGTGTATGAATTCACCATTTATTTCTTCATTATATTTTATTGTGGAACAACATTGATAAATTTTATAGCTCATCAAAACCAAAATTAATTCTAAGACTACTCCATAACTTAGCAATTGATATATTCATCTCTAAGAATTTACTTAGAATTTAAGTTTGATTCTCAAGTGAAAAATATTGTTTTTCCTAGTTGTATAGAACTCAATACCCAGTCATATCATGCCCCAGATTTGTCATTGTACCAGTACCTATCTCTTCAAAGTACAGGAAAAAGTCCTAATTCGAAAGTGATGCAATAGATGTCTTAATTTTTTAATGTGTATCCTAACAATAGGCACCTAATTCCCACAATTCCGAATATAGAGCAATGTTTTTGTCTGTTTATTCAATCTACAATGTAATATATTCGATGTAACTTAAAATTCTTATAAGGCAATGAAAGACGCGTGACATAATCGGGCCGTTTTTATAGTTTCGTGCAAATTCAAAGCATCATCACCTTCAAGCACCAAAACGGGGCTAGGGAGCCCCTCATGATCGTCTGAATGCGCGACCGACGGGCGACCTCGCAGGCAGCTGTCGGCGCCGGCGCATGAGAAACATCTGCCGTCGCGTCGGCGACGCGTCACCGCCCGATCCGACCGCGGAGCGCGCAGTCCGCCGAGCGTGCTGTGAACCGTCACTCGACGGCCGAAGGTGAACCAGTTGCGGGAGAATGACTTCGTAATAACAATAAAAAATATAGGCGATTATGTCAGTTACTGGTTCTTCTACTTACGTGTTGATAAAATAGAATAACGTGATAATTTATGGCGTCGCGTCATTCACCTCCGAGTAAATAACACGATGTAACCGACAACTACACGTGTTTACGCAACCGCTGTGACAATACTTCTCTTCGTTTGTCAGATATACGTTACATAATAGTCGAGTATTTTTTCTTACAAGAACGACATCAGTACAGCGCAGGACATAGGACAAAGGCGAAACATAAGCGGTTGTTTATTTTTCAAAATATTCGTAGAGATCATTTTATATTTTGTACGATCTTTAAGTGCCTCTCTTGTTTTACTGACATTAATCGCACGTTTATCGATTATTGTTGCCTGCAATCTCGTCGCTTTCCGATACCTAAAATTTAGCCTTCCCATAACATACCGGTCTCGGATCTTATAATTTTTTTCTGCTTAACAATTTCTAGGACACTTCCTGCCGATCCTTCCATTTCATGCAGATATATTTCTTTCGTTAATTCATTTTTGTACGTCTTTCTCACATGGTAAAACTTCAATTTACTTTTAGTAATACTGTTTTCTAATATCTTTATTCCCTGTATCATATTTTTAAAGGTATTCTACAAGCCCTGTACAGGGTATAAACCCTACTGCAAGAATGTAGACATATATCGTTGTACCAAATCCAAGTATAATAATGGCCACCATCGTTTCGAGCTCATTTGTTCTTTCATAAATCAAGGTTTTGATGTACGTACACGTTATTAGTAATGTATATCCATTAGTATGTCCATTTAAGCCCCCATACTATTGACTTCTGTCATTCATCATGTCATTACGTAATCGATAATGAGCTGCGGTAGACTGTGTCGTGACGCAGGTGACGTTATTGTTGTGATTACATTCGAACTAAATATGAAAGTAAAACATGACTGAAATTAGGTACATATAACTTTGCACTGACATTCCGCCTATACTGTGCGTTTAGAGGAGATAATCGAGTAACGCCTAGAGACTCCAGTCCGGTGAACCAATGAACCCGGTTTGAATTTCCACTAATGATTTTACTATACGTCTAATACGTAATACGAATGACATGAACAGAAAATTATAGGTTGAGAATTGCTAGATATTTGAAAATGTTCACATTGTATGTTGTGTACTTACCTATTTACGTCTACGTACCTCTAGTTCAATTTTTCATTATAAATAATGTCAATGTTATGATAGTTCATACCATGCTTACTTGGTATAACCTAACCAACCCCATTTAGAAAATTTGTCGATATAAAAAAGTCTAACAGGAGAAAAAAAATTAACATCAATTAATGGACAATGTGTTTTAAGATTTTTGTACTATACAAGAAAAAATAGAATTAATGAAATAAATGTAAATGTAAGGAAAGCATTTAACTCGAGAGAGAACATAATTTTATAAATATTTATGTAAAGAAAACCTCTTTAGTGTTTCTTTATTATTGCGCTGCATAGAATTATGTCTCTGCCGCGTTATCTGTTGAAAAACATAAACTGTCAAAGAATCTTAATAAATTTTTAGTTTATTATAAAAATTGTTGATTTATATAAAATTATATTAATAGACCTGAAATAAGGGCTTTTAATGTTGATTCTCTTATTTTCAGGTAAGTGAATGTTTGTTTTTACGCACAAATAATGTAATTGTTTAAGTTAGCATTTAAAGAATAAAAACTCTTATTTTCAGAGAAACAAACGTCCTTATTTCTTTTCTCAAACTAATGGATGAAATATCATTATATTTATATAAACACCAAAAAGAATAATGTGAAGTATGAGCCAAGTTTTGGTGTAAAGGGATTGCGGGATAGTTTGTAAAAGAATAATTGCAACAACGTATAATTTTTATAGAAGTTCCATAATTAGCCATAGTTAAAAAAATGTCACGCCATTCCTCCGTTGTTTTAAAGAAAATTTATGTTCCTTTATACTGAATATGTGACTTAGCAACCTTTACTTGCAAATTAATAATTGTTTGTGTGACTTTGACAATTGACTGCGTTCTAAACACTAACAAATTTCTCTTGCTACACCTCATCACATGTTATAATATTCTTGATGCCCGCCCCTGTCGTAAGATTATAAATAATATAAATATCAGATTATAAAATTAACATGGCATATAGGCGGAGCCATGAATAAATTAAAATTCATCATTTTGAGCTTTAACCCCAAAAATTGGAGATTAAATCTTAATTAAACCCAAAAAAGCTTTTTCCACTGTCTCCTTTTAAACTGACATTTGCGAAAAGTCACTTCCATTTACAAGAACGGTTGTTCGAACTAAAACCTGTTAAAAGAAAGACATGAAACGCAAATTTTGTTTTAAAAGAGACTTTTTGTTAAATCTATGCTTAATAGGAGACGGTGGAAGAGGCTCTAAGTGTTTTACTATCAGGCAGGTACTGATGTCTATTATAATATGTCATGTTTATCCCGATGCCCGCGCCGGCACCGGCGTATCGTCCATGCGTGTACGCAATATAAACAAGGATGTTTCATCAACTGTATATTAAAGCCACCGTCTCTCTGCGCTTGTGTTACCAACTACGTAATTACTAGAGATAATAAAATTAATCGAAGTTCTTTTACGAAACTACCTATTTATTTTGTGCAATAATGACGAAGTCTTAAAAAAGGAGGAAATGAACATCTAAAAATTTTACTGGTCAAAATCGCATAACAGACAACCTTTATTGTTAATACAACAATACGTATTGTATTCGTCCTTGAGAATAAATAACGTCCTTTTTCAGTGTTTTAACTTCCTTCAACCGTCCACAAGTAACAGTATCGGCGTTCCTTTGTCCGCTGACGTCATTGTCTATTTTATAGATGTATCCTTGTCTTTGTAGTACTCACTCTTGTTACTTTCACTTATCTTTGTAAATTGTAAGTAATAAGAAGTTTCGTGTTGTCGATTATGTATAATTTTATTGTCGAGTTCAAGGAAAAACTCACTTCCTGTCCTCGAATACGTAAGTGATCATAATATCGATCGATGTGACAATATTGTACTTAGATACATAGATAAGTTATGTCCAATAACTGCTTCGTCCAAATGGTTTTTTAACTTGGTTGCATATTATTCCACAATAAATGTATATGTTCTATTATACATTATAGTATATTGTATGAGAGTTATCTATTTGTTTAATTGAATTGGTTTTTATTACAAGACAATTTTACTGTCGAAAAGACACATTATTTTTTTTCTTGGACCCTTAAATACTGCTAAACACCATTTTCGGTCATAAATGTTTTGCGTAACTCATAAAACAATTTACATGCAAATTAAAATATTTACTGCTTTTCAAAATATTCTCCATTACATTTTAAACACTTTTTTATTCTTTCAAACAATTTTTGAAAACATGAGGACCACTGGCCTGAGAGCATGTTTTGCACGTGCTGATTGAAAGTTATCACGGCCTCTTCTGACCCCGTAAAAGTCAAAAATGTCATTCATTGTCTTATTCGCGGTGTGGCGGAGAAGCATTGTCATGGTGCAATAGGTGCGACTTCGTGGTCGTTTTCCCCTAACTTTTCCTAAGACGCTGGGCAAACAAATGGTGGTGTACCACTCAGCATTAACTGTCTTTTGTTCTTCAAGTGGGATCGTGAAGACTGGGCCCGTCTTGAAGAAAAAAAAACGCAATTATTTTTTTGTCTACGCTTCTCACCTGCCTCAATTTGCTGGTTTGCTGTCGCTTCCGAACGCGCATACAGAAGTTTTGCTTTCTTTCCGGCATGTAACAATATATTCATGTTTCATCTCCTGCCACAACGTCATACACGGCATTTGAACGTCCGTGATTGTACTTTAACATCATTTTTTTGTACCAGTCAACTCGGTCCATTTATTTTCGGGGGTGAGTTTATGTGAAATCCAACGGCAACAAACTTTCTAAGTTTTAAATATTTATGTAAGATTTTTTGAATTTGGCTCATACCAATCCCCAAATGTCCCAAAAGCTGGATATACAATAAAGCTCGATATTTGGATCCTACACGAACTTACTGAACGTGATTAGATTTAATGAATCGTGTACTCATTTGCGATTATTTATTAAAACGTAATGAAACCGAACTGTTTTTGAAGAGATTTATCACTGGTGATGAAAAATAGAATATCTGCGACAAGAACGTGCGGAAAAGATCATAGTCAAAACGCAAGCAAGCTCCACAGATTATAGCGAAACCCAAATTAACTTGCAGCAAGTTAATGCAACGTGTCTGGTGGAATTGGAAGGGCATTATTCATTGTGAGCATTAACCGCCGGGCACCCATCAATTCGGATCTTTATTTCCAATAGCAGATGAGACTAAAGCGAGAAGTGGAGAAAAAATGGCCGAAATTGATGACCAGAAGGGTGTGGTTTATCACCATAATAACACCACACTTATTTTTAGCCACTTAGCAAATATTGGGAGGAGTTGGGAAATGTTAATGCATCCACATATAGTCCTGACATTGATTTTCACCCTAAATTTTCACCTATTTCGGTCTCATCAGAATTCTTTAGGTAGTGTTCTGTTGACACAAAGAGAGGACTATTGAAATTAATTTTCAGTTTTTTGATCGGAAGTTTCAAAATATTAACAACAATTGGATTATGTCACTATGTACAAAATGGCAACAAGTTGTTGAATAAAAATGGCATACACATAAAATTTAAATAAAATATGATGGCAAATTAACTTGAATTGTATATAAAATACGAAAAAACTTTTTCCCCGACCCGTGCAAACCTTATATGTATATTACATTTTTACTAATTTTGGTTATTACTATATTGCTAGCTTTCCATTGATTGAAAGATTTTTTAGAATCGGTGTACTAGTTTATAAATGCATGGGCGAAGTCAAAAGTAATTAATATTATTAGATATAATCAAAACATGCGTGTACTCGAATGCAACCTTTTTAGGATATGTACATACAGATAATTTATTACAATTTGATGCATTCAATCTAAATTGAGGTATAAAATTAAATTATTTGATTGGTTTTTACTTTTTTTTACATATTTTTCCATGTCAAATTCACCATCAAAAGAAACAACAAATTTCTTTTTTCATTATTTTTAAATCAAATGAAGCCCTCTTTATTCATATTTTCATAACTTTATCTCGAATATAAATTCCCACGAATTCATTTTACTTACAATGTCTTCCTAAAATTAAAAAGTGTAGAAGAGCGGGAGAGTAAAGTATTAAGTGGCTTAAAAATAATGAGACAATTATTCAAAGCTCGAAATTCGTAACACAGCGCATAAATTTATTATCTATGGCTTATCGTATGTTTACACGCCAACACCACGCGCCACTACTCCCGTTTACGTCGGTCCCCTTGGCAGTGAGAGGGGCCGTGACGTCATCCACATCCGACCGCCGCCGCCCCGCCGCCCCGCCGCCCGCCGCGCCGCACCCCGTGACCAATCTGAGAACACGAACTGCGTTGATTGAGCAAAGCGTGGTTCACGTCCTTCGGCCGTCTATTAATAACGTACACGCTCTTTTTTAAAAAAAAGTCGGCCAAATGTCTCACCGATTGCGGCTGGAAAGTATGGAATTGAATTTAAGATTTCACCGATCGAAATAGTTATTGAGTACATAATATTGTACTCGTATTATGGATCATACTTCAAACATTATTTAATTAATTTCATTGTTTTCAGAATTCAGTTAAAAAAAAAAACCATATACGATGATTCATTTTGCCGCCCGTCTGCTTACCTTCTATCCTCAAAGACCCTTGTTCTTAGGAGCAGCTAGAGACGTCAATGGTAAATCAAATATCCAGCATTGAAATCTAAAAGCTCGTGATGGTCCTGAAGAATTATAATTTTGTAAGTCATAACTTTGCCCTTTCCCACTTGATCTGGTAAACAAACTCGAGAGTCACTCAACCTGCGTTAAACGGTGCAATGAACTGAGGGGCCATTCTTAATTACGAATGACAATTTTTAGCACTTGATCTCCCATTGAATCGTGCGTAAGATAAGCATCTACTAAAATCATAAAGTAATACTGAAAACGAAAAAACACGTCAGCTTGCGATCACAAATTTGGTAAAATCGTTCACTTGCATCTCTATATAATATGTATTTTGATAAATTCAGGGATTCAGCAAAGTGGATCAGCTAACATGTCGTTTCAATTGTTTCAATCTGTTCGTGTCTTGAATGCTTAACATAATGGCCATAGACAGTTTTTAAGTTACTAATGACCATAGCCACCATTTCATAGTTACGTTTAATTAAGACAGCTGAGCGAAAATAAAAAAATACGAAACAAGATTTCATTTTGTATTTTTAGTGGGTACCATGGTTACCCAATCGCACTGCCAAGCGACCCGGCAGCTGACGTCAGCACTGCTATTTCAGGATCGGCATCTAACGCATCTGATACAAAAACTACACGTCTAACAAAGTTTAATAAACATTCTAAAAACGGTTCTGTACATATCATTAAAATTCTATTTTATTTTCCTGGAATCCGAGTTACGCAAGCATCGGAGACATACGTAATACTGTTTTGCATTAAGATGTGCATCGTCCTTTGTTACTCAAATACAATTATTATTCTTACAATCGAGGCATTCTCGGTTATAGATAAATTGCGAGTTAATTTTTTTTTTCATAGATTTCGTTATTGTTTAATTTGGTGTATTATTAGAGTTTTATAAAAATAATTCTTTGGCCAATATTAAGGTCGAATTATTATTATTGAAACGTGCATTTGCGTTTCCGGCGACCAGCTAGCTCGAACACTCTCTCCGCGCCGGACACTACAAAAATCATTGAAGGAAAACAGTTTAACTGTTGATACGCAAGCCGTACAAGTTCACTAGGTGTTGACTAACTAGAACCGTTTGAAGTGTACCTACCACTTGCATTTGTTATTGCAAAATGCACAGTATTTATAATATTTGTATATTACTGTTTTTACTTATTTTACAAAGTGAATAACAAAAAAACCCCATTGTAATTTTGTTGTTACATATTTTTGGTAATTGTTAACAACGTGAGTTTTTACAAAAAAACAATTTTATCAGTTTCATTTGAAATAGAAAGTAATTCGAGTTTTCAGTAAGCCTTAAATGTTTTTAAAATACCATAGCTAAATTACAATTTCTGTTTTTCAATTTAGTGTTGTGGTTATTTCTGTCGTCTTAATAATTTCTGAAGTGGAAATCGAATGTAGTAAAAGTTTTATTATTAAATATTAATATAGAATTTGAACGTAGATTACGACAAATCTTTTCATTGTTTCGCGAAATTTATTGTTGACTATCCGGCAATGTACACACTATTTAATAATTTAAATTTGATAATAGGATCGACAATTTCGTATTAACAATTGAATTAAGTATAATTAGTGTGGAAAACATCATAAAAGTGTAAATACACCGAAATTTTTTGCCTACAAATAATGTTGATTTGATATGGCAGAATTTAAAACCTTCAGTATATGAAGACTAAAAGCGTCTTCCACTATTTCCTTTTAAATTGACATTTAACAAAAAGTCACTTATAAAATAAAATTTGCGTTCCACGTCGTCCTTATAACGGGCTTTAGCCCGAACAACCGCTAAAAGGAGGACGTGGAAGGCGAGTTTTAGTTTTAAAAAAGACTTTATAAAAGTTAGTTTGAAATAAGATGGCGGAAAAGTCCTAAATATAGATTTATTTGATTACTGTACAGTGTCACGTTACACATTTTTATAGATGCTTGAATAGTTGCTACACTGAGTTACAGCATCCAAGTTGCGTGTGAGACCATAAAAGAAGATATGCGCATGTCAATTTTTTTTCATATTCTGAAATCATTTCGCCGCAAAAGAACATGAACTGAAAATTCAAAAGTTTGAAGTGAATCTTAACTAGCGATTAAACTCGTGAGTGCACTTCAATATTGTATTTGTAATAATGACTATTATCGATATTACTTTTGCGAATTTAAACCAGAAAAAAATTCGTTTCTCCCTATACTTCTTTCTAAAAAAAGTTCTAATATATTAAGAATTAAGCTACAATTGTACCTTATTGCAATAATTACTTGAAATCGTATTATTCAGCTATAATTGTGCTTTATCTCTTTATTATCCAGAAGACTTAATTATTTAAAAGATGAAAAAATATATAGCGTTACGGATGATATTCCAGCCCCTTCGCCAACCCCTCGACTTTCCAGATCCCTGATACGATACCTACAGTAACAAGTGCGGGTCGTGATAGCTGTCGAGATGTGGTAACGCAAGGAGGTGGAGAGAACGCGTATCCTATCGAACGATTCAAACATTTAAAACCAATAATCGACCGTCGCCCACCAATCGCGCCCCTCACGTCTGTGTGCGCTCTACTGCGGCACGTTGTATTCGCCACCGTCTACAGCGCACGGCGAAACTGGTAAATGAACTCCGTCAGGGTGTTTACGTGCAAATACGAAATCGGTACCGCCGATACGGAGTATATCTTTTCAAAGGTAAGGCGAAACGTGTTCGTAGTCACCCCTGTGTTGTGGGTAGCCGTAGACAGACGGTCGTAGTCGTTTGTCATAGCGTAGTAATTTTGGTCTCGAGAAATATTCAAAATAAAAGAAAAATATCCAAAGACAGAAGACTTTGAAAAATCCTACGTTTATAATTCCAGATGTCTGCCGTGAGAAACATAATGAAAACATTCATTGAAAAATCATACTAACTCTCGTTAAAAAAGTAAGTCTGGGGGACGGCAACGGTAGACCAGCTTTTTCGAACTTCGAAAACTGGCATGTGAGGTCACGCCAAAAATTCTTAATCAAAAAAGAAGTGACTCTATAGTGCCATATTTCTCAAAAACGAGATTAACAATAAAAATAAATGAAAGACATAGAGATACAATACATAATACATATTTAATTGTATTCAAAGAGACGTGAGATTCGAGGCGTATGATTTTTTTTTATCTGACAAATCATAGGGTTTCACCTAAAATATCTAACTCTTATGCCAATTATGAATTAATATAAACATTGTATACACAATTATAATGTAATGGGCGCCACCCGACAAGTTCTGAGAAAAGATATATAATCAAATTAATGATATTCACAATTAAATGTTCATATAAATTTGACACAGCTTCGTTATATGGAGATCTTATAAATATGATCACTGTTGCACAAAAAAATTAAAGTACCTGGTTTTGAATATTGAACTGGGTTCAATCCCGATCTATATTTATGCTTGGACTTTCATCTGATGTGATGGAACCTAAGCAGTATGCGGTACAAGGAGATGTGTTTTAACAAAATGTTGCAGACTAAGACTGCCTCAGGAATAGAACGATGTGCATTTCCTAACCGGCGTTTGCACATTAAAGTTAATTTGATGTGCAGACAGTTATGCATGCGTTTTAACTCCTCAACTCTGATGGTACAAGTGTCCTGCCCGTGTAACCCGTGAAGATTGAGGATGTGCTGATATACGGTAGCGCACCAATATCATCGAATATTTGATTAATTTGAGGATATTCAGCATAAACTTCCTTCCAAACTTTGATTTCAACTCATCAATCCTAATGCTGCAGCGGTAATGCCCGTCTAAACTGTTAGAAACAAGAACCCATCGATATTTGTTGATCGGTGTTGCACGTGCTAATCATTTATCTTAAAAGAGGTCTGTCTATGAAATTCAGCATACGACCCACCGCTGGCCCTCCAATCGGCTTTTTCACCACCAATCTCTATTCAAAGAACTGAATTTTGATTCGAGAGGATCGATAGGTATCGAACACTTATACAAGTCTTAATATTTTAATTTATAATCCGGCTAAATTATTATTAAAATTTCTAATTTCAGTAGAAATTTTAAAGATATTAAAATTTCTACTGAAATTAGTATCATTTCAGCATATAATCAAGTGTTCATAGGAAGAGAATGGCCGCTATAACAAATGTGCTATTGATCAACATAAGACACAATAAATGTCAATGGCTCATTGAGGAAAAGAAATCCAACCGTCAGCTACAGACGGACAACTGATAGACTTGCTTGTCAATAGTCATAAATTATACAACATCAAAATGTTCGTTATATCATAAATAGGTACTAATATCGTTTCGCACCACAAAAATACTTCATGATCAAAAAGGCATTTTCACACATTTTCAATATCGTTACTCCTTAATGCCAATTCTTCTAATTATTAGTAAAATTATATTATTATCTTCCAATACATGCATTATTTAATCAACATGCTTTGAATAGAGACATTAAAATGTCACATGTGATAGGAATCCTACACATGTTGGATTCCAGTAATAGTTTATGTGAGGATACAGATCATTTTCCGTTATAAACACCGGTAACGGCTTTGACGTCACTTGGCACTGACTCGTGATTTTTTGCCAACTTCGAGGTCCCACGCGAATTAGCGAAGGGTGGACATTCCCATTTGGTACAGTCGTTATGTCAGATATTATATGAAAATTATTACATATCGTATTCTATTTGTATTTCTGTATTTATGGAAATATTGTGGTGTACGTTAGTAAAATCATAATAAAATCAAGTCTTTCATAGTGAATTTGATTCTCAGATGACATTTTCTAAATTGTAGCTTTCAATTATTATTAAAATTATGATAACACCGTGCAGTTATGGCGACTAGCCCCTTGTAAACAATACAAACTACAAGGTTTCCGAGCATGTATCTATTCTTATAATAAAATCAGTGCTACTTTACCTCCCTCTCACGAAATTAATTTTAGGTGTGAAGTTCCCTTTGGTAAGTACAGTGTTTGTCAGCTCACAATTAAAATCGTAAAATGGCGAGTCTATCGCCGGTACATCGTCAAGCCGGATTGCCTGTCATAAAACTATTTTTGTTTCGTGAGCCATCTCGTGCCGCGCCGAACTCGCAACCGAATACATTTCAATCTGTAATATTTATATATGCGTTGCATCTATATAACATCGATTTTTTACACGAATCTCTGTAATTACAAGACAACCGTCGACCGACGTGATTCACAATTTGCCACAGTTCCGAATTTGATTATTGTTTGATCATCATCGAATGTTTACTTTTTTAAGACGACTGTACTTGGATCCAATGTTGAATTTTTACGTATTGATCGTTTGTGGAATACTCGCTTTCCGGGAATCGTTCCCCGAGCCTCCCACGCGAGACTCGCATTCCTCACTGTTGCATCACGCGGTAATTATCGATAAAAACCACCATCTGCAGAATGCGTCCGGTGCGCTCACCGAAACCGCTACCGCCGAGCGCCCTTGTGCACTCGGACGTGCCGCGGTGACGTCACACCTGTCACTGTGCCGGTTAACCTTAGCATTTAAACTGAATAACAAATATAGCAATTTTGTCAATTGTTGTTGTTCTTTGTTTTTCATGAATATATAATTAATTTATGGGTATGGTGATTCATTAGAACTGGCATTATCTATGTTGACTAGGTCGGTTTCTTATAGTTCTTAATATTGTCCCCGTTACAAAATTTTTATTTAGTTGTTTTTAGATTATTAGTAATTATGACATAAATACATTTTTTTTGGTAATGGAATTACTTATTCTGATTATTTACAGGCACATATATATTTATTATTATAACCATTATTTAAATAAATAATTGAAAAATAATGGAAAGAAGTTGATTATTTTTTACTGAATAAAATGTTTTTAATAGCATTTTTGAAGAGCAAATAAGCGTTCGATCCACCAGAGAGTAGCAGGTCGTCACCGCTGCCCATTGACACTCGCGATCCCAGAGGATCACTAGTACTTGCCGACCTGGGGCAACGAAGAGGGTAGGAATACGATATCTGATGGAGGAAGAATAGGCCACCGGAACTCACTCACTGGACGAAACGTAATAGCGGAAGCTGCTACTTCACGTCTGGATTCTGTAATAGTGCAGTATCTCAACGGTCAAGCCAGCTCATTTTCGTGGTGCAGCCATGTTGGCCCCGACATGGCTCTACCACTATTAACACTTATTGAATATTATATTACTCGTTGCTTTAGGAATCACTTATTGAAAAGACAATCCCAACCGCAGCATCAGGTTAAAGTCATCGGCTCATTGCATTGTCGTTAAGTATGCACATATTGTGTTTGCAAAACCATCCATAAAAAGTAAGAAAAAAATTCAAATACGATTTATAATCGAAAACACATAGCTATGTACTTTGTAATTGTGGACATGTGGATTTGGTGTAATCACTATTCGCATCGTTTGTAGCGAAAATTATAGAAACGAACAGTATATTTAATCGTTTTTGATATTTCCTATCGTTCATGTACAATAGTATTTATTTCAACAAGGATTATATCAATGTAAAGATGTTTTATGACTCCGCTATTGATTCATATTATGATAATATCTGTTTAATACAATTTGGACATTTATTTCAACAACCTTTGAGCTCTCAAGTCAGCACAATTGCCTTCAATATTTTAATACTAGTCAATGCATGTGTATAATACATAGACACATTTATGATGATTACAAGTATTTGTGAAAAGATAATGATTAAATACATACTGTATATGTACGTTGAGCAAGCTGCGGCTCACTAGTACACAATAGAGCAGAAATATCTATTACACAAAATATTATGTGATATACAAACTATAGCTATGACTTTATCATAATTATGACTATTTGTGACATTCACGGCTATAGATATTAAAGACAAATACTATTAATCTCTTCTTTGACCACAGACCTTACCATAAACAAAAGAGTATTCATATTAAATGTATACGTGTGTGAGTTTGTGTGTGTGAGCGTGTATGCGTGCATATGTCAAACATATGTTGGTATGTGTATTGTTCTTTTTAGGATTTAATGTATTGTAAATACATATTACATAAAAATATTAGCTTTCTGTAGTCGTTCTCCATATAAATTTTAATTAATTTCAATCTCCTGCTTCCCCGCACGCGCAATTTGCTTAAAAAGGGCAACAAAGTTTTCTCTTATTACGTATTAATATATAGATTTACGACAAAATTGTATAAAAAACTATTTCATATAAAAAGAACCCCTTCCGCCATCTCCTTTTAAACTGACTTTTAATAAAAAGTCACATTTAAAATAAAGTTTGCGTTCCACGTCTTCCTTTAAACTGAATTTAAACCGAACAACGGTTAAAAGTTAAATTTATTTCAAAAGTAACTTACTGTTACATGCCAGTTTAAAAGGAGACGATGAAAGAGGCTCTTAGTATAAATAGACAAATAAAAAAAGTCCTATTTATTATTGCAGGAGGTTAAATCCACCCATAATATATTTTTTATTTTCAAGAAATTGCACATTGGGCTTTATATATTTATTTTAAACATAAATGATTTTCATAAGTGTAGGAGTAAAACGGTCTATTCACACGATGTGAACGATTTTATTTTTTATTTTAAAAAAATCAATCTGCCCAATCATCATCACTATCAAAATTAAGGTCAGCAGTAATTAAATTCTTAAAAAACCGTGGTGAGCCGGTAGGGTGATATTTTTGTCACAAAAACTTAACAAGTATTTTTTTTTATTTATCTATAGGTAATACGGAAGTATAAGACAAAGTGGATTGAACTTCTTCATCAATATTACATAAATTGCTTCTTGCCATCAATGTGCTTCTTGTACATACTACATCACCAGATTTTTGTTTTAAATTAATAGAAAATTTAGGGGAATTTGAATTCAAGTGTATTTCGCGAGTCTTTGGAAGGTCATCAGTCAAAGGTACATTTTTAAATAAATAACACTCCACAGGTCCTCTTTGGACTTATGAAGGGTCCTAAACTTTGACACTGATCATTATACTCATCGCAGTCGAACCATTGTTTGTGTAATTTGTACATGCGAGGATAATTTAAAGAGCAGCCTAAATACAATTTGTTAGTTGTCTTACGACAGTAGTGAGACTCGACGGGTTCAAAAGAATAGATCTGATCACGCACGCTTCTTCTCATGTCCTCAGCGGTCATACGCTGGTGATTGTTACGCTGTCCTCTAAGATCAAGTAAAGTTGTACTTGTGGCTTGTTCAGACGAAGCGGCTCGCATCACTTGGAACCGCAACTTAACGTTTGTAAAACCATGGTTTTACAAACTTTTACTTTTTCTCCATTGCCGTTTGATTGAATCGGTAAGTGGTAAATATAAGCAAAATATTGCCGAGACTCTCCGTCTGTAATGGTTCTCTTTTTGTTAATTTTTATTACATTTCTAGTTATGAACTCACATAGTTGACTGTGGTCACCAATAATCCAAAACTTAGAAAATATTTGTGATCTCATATTTTCTTATATTTTTTCAAAACATTTTAGACGGCACATTACATTGCAAGGACGACTAATAACTTTTTCTTTTACTATGTGACCTTTGCGAGTTGAATATTCCTTCCCTAAGTTTTTTAATCTTTTCATTTTAGAATCTATTCATTCATTTTTATATGTACTACATAACCGCCCAGAATCCTTTCTTTTTGTATATATTCTTTTCTTTGGGCATGAATGTATGAATCATTTTTTAAAGTTTCCATGAATTATTAAATAAAAAATATAACAATTATTTT